>APFE030847360.1:0-66665 GCA_000404065.3 Pinus taeda | reverse complement strand
GGTTTAACCAGAGCTTCCTCTTTGCCCGATCTCTTTTAATTTCCATGCCCAAAATATAGTTTGCAGCACCGAGATATTTCATGTCGAATTTGGAGGACAATTGGGTCTTCAAATCCTGGATAATTTCTTGTCATTTCCAACCAACAACATATCATCCACATACAAGACCAGATAAATAACACGGTCACCAATTAATTTAAAATACACACAATGATCTGCTTTGTTTCTGGTGAAGCCAAGTCCCCGTATAAATGTATCAAATTTCTGATACCACATCCTTGGTGACTGTTTTAACCCATACAAAGACTTCTTTAACTTGCATACTAGTTCTTTCTTACCCTTCACCGCAAAGCCTTCAGGTTGCTTCATGTAGATTTCCTCTTCCAAATCCCCGTGAAGAAATGTTGTCTTCACATCCATCTGTTCTACCTCAAAATCAAAAGCAGCAGCAACAGGTAAAAGTAGTCTAATAGAAGTTACCTTGGCAACAGATGAAAAAATATCACCAAAATCAATTCCTGGCACCTGGGAATAACCTTTTGCTACCAACCGAGCTTTGTATTTCTCCACCTTCCCTTCTGCATTTGTCTTCTTCTTGAACATCCATTTGTTGCCAATGGGTTTCCTTCCAGACGGCAACTCCACGAGATCCCAAACCTCATTTTTGTGCAAAGATGCCATTTCATCAACCATGGCCTCTTTCCAGAGTTTTCCATCCTCTAAATCCACTGCTTCCTTCACAGTTCTGGGATCATCATCAGTAACAGACAAAACAAAGTTTGAACAGAAAGCAGATGGACTATACTTTTCTGGCTGCCTTCTTTCTCGAGCTGATCTTCTCACAACCGGAGTTTGTGGCTCTACATCTTCTGATTCCTCCTCTGCTACAGAGTCTGATTCTTCCTCCTTTAGTTCAAACTCTATCTTCACAGGTTCCTTTGGTTGGACTTCATGTTTAATAACATATTTCACCTCTCTGAACACACATCTCGGCTGTACACAACCTTCCCTGTGACTGGGTTCCAAAGCTTATAACCCTTTAAACCATCCTTATACCCAATAAAGATGCACTTTTCAGATTTACTATCCAACTTGGTTCGTTTCTCCTTTGGAACATGTACATATGCATCACATCCAAATACCCTCAGATGTGAAAGAGAGGGTTTTTCTTACCAGTCCATACTTCTTGTGGAGTCTTATCATCCAACGTTGATGAAGGTGACCTGTTGACCAGGTAACATGCAATATCCACCGCCTCTGCCCAGAATTCATGTCCTAACCGACACCACTGAGCATGCTTCTTTCCCTTTCCATCAGTGCCTTCTTCATTCTTTCTGCAACTCCATTTTGTTGAGGTGTATATGGAGTAGTCTTCTGCCGTGCTATTCCACACTTCTTACAGAATTCTTCAAATTCCTTGCTACAGAATTCTCCACCATTTTCTGTCCTCAACACCTTTATCTTCTTCTCTATATGATTTTCCACCAGAGCCTTAAATTCTTTAAACCTGTCAAAGACTTCAGATTTCATCTTAAGGAAATATATCCATGTATTCCTTGAGAAGTCATCTATAAATGATACATAGTACATAGAATTACCCAGTGATGGAACTTTCATAGGTCCAAACACATCACTGTGCACAAGCTCTAATATTTGTTTCGTCCTCTTACCACCAGAGGGGAAACTCACCCGATTCTGCTTCCCATATACACAATTTTCACAGAAATCAAAATCCAGAGAGCTATTACTCATACCTTCTACCATACCTTTACCATGAAGTAATCGAAGGCCATTCTCTCCAATATGTCCAAGCCTTTGATGCCACAACATGGTCTTCTCTCCAGAGACCACTAGAGTTTCTGCTCCATTTTCAGGAACCATAGAACTATTGCACCCGTCAACAACAGTGCTACCTTGCAGCTTGTACAGAGTTCCAATCTGAACTCCCCACATCAATACCAGTGCTCCTCGAACCATCTTGCAGGTATCCTTCTCAAAAACTGTCATTACACCTGCATCATCCAACTTGCTTACAGAAATCAGATTTCTGGCCAACGCAGGAATATGCAGAACACCCGGAAGGGTTCTAACCCTTCCACCTTGCAACTTCAACTTTACTTTTCCGCGACCAATGATTCTAGCCTTTCTATCATCTCCTAAGAAGACATCACCACCATATTATTTCTCATACTCGCAGAACCACTCTCTATGGGGAGTGAAGTGAAAGGATGCACCTGAGTCAATCAACCATGCCTCATGATCTACATGTGTACTTGAAGAAGCCAAGTACACATCCCCACCTTCATCTGAGGGGGTTTTTGCCTCTGCAAAAGGAGCATCATCAGATCCCTTTCCTTTATCAGGAGCTTTAGATTTACACTCCCTTCTGAAGTGCCCTTCCTTACCGCATTTCCAACACACCACCTTTATAGGTTTTCCTGGAGATTTAGATCTCCCTCTAGACTTAGATCTCCCATTCGATGACTTATTTTTGTTTCTGTTCTGGGACCATCCTCGTACAGACAAGGCATCACCATTCTGGTTGTCCATATTTTTCCGTCTCATCCCCTCCATCAGCAAGGCTGAGACTATTTCATCAAACTGCAAAGGAGTTGCATTGCTACCTATTGCAATAACCAGACTATCCCACGAATCTGGTAGAGAACACAACAAACTGATGCACTTATCTTCATTTGAAATTTTAATATCAACAGATGATAACTGACTTAACATAGTATTAAACGCATTTAGATGCTCTATAACCGAGTCTCCATCTTTCATCCTCAGGTTATACAACTTTTTCCACAGCAATAGTTTATTCACCAGAGACTTAGATCGGTACAAAGTCCCTAACTTGTCCCACAGAGCCTTCGCCATAGCTTCCCCTGATACATTCAGCAATACTAAATCTAAGACACACAATCGTATTGTGCTCTTTGCCTTCCGATCCAACTTCTTCCAGTCTTCATCAGTCACTCCCGTTGGTTTAGTACCTGGATCTACCATGATCCATTGATCTTTATCCACCAATAGATCCTCCATCTTGAGTTTCCACAACTCAAAACTCTGACCATTGAACTTCTCAATCTCTATATTTTCGCTGCTCGCCATCTTCTTTCACCACCAAAATTGATCTCGCAGATCTCCCACTGAACAGGGTCTACCACAGGCCTGAGTAAAACCCCTCAGTAACAAAGGTGTCCCCTTGAAGCCAAAAAATCTCTGATACCAAATGTAGGTTTTAACACCGTACAGAAATTACCTGCATACGAATTCTAAATCACATGAAAAATAAAATGTGAGAGCATAACACATAAAACACATATACACAGAGATTTCCCGCTGGATCCGAAAATCGGGACTACCAGCTTGATTTTTCATTATGTTCCTTTCGATGTTACAATACATATTTATACATGCCGAAGCATCCAATACCATGGATCGAAAAACCATCGCGTCCAAAACCATGGACTGAAAACCATCACATCCAAAAAACATGTGTGAAAATCATGCACAAAACCATAGGTGGGTCCGCCCAACCTAACATAGGGTCCAAAACCAAAATTTTCCAGGGCGCTGCCCCGGACCCCATAAAGTGGGGTTACGGGTACCCCTCAAACCCCTTGTTAACTATGTGGAAAGAATATAACACAACCCAACAGTTTTTAAAAACATACCACATCTAGGTTCTTCTACCTGCACCTTTCTTGAAGTTTTTCATGCTTGTGACTTTGATGAACAAAGCTTGCTTTGTGAGCTATTTTTACATAATATGATGTGTGAATATTTCAATACAAAGATGGTGGCAACTCTTTTCTCTTATATGGTGGACTTTCAGTTGCAAGCCTTCATTTCTTTTATGAGGAATCAGATCGAATGGCATTTGGCCATGAAGTGAGCTGAAACTAATGGGGAAAGAGCAGCATTATGGATTAGCAAAGAAATGAGTATAGTTGTTGAATTGAGATGCGAACTCAAGTTGTTCCTGAGGACCCCAGAAATTAGGGAAAAGTTAGCCACTTACAAAAAGAGGATTGTACGGTTTTTCCTTAATATTTATGCAGAAATGAAAATTCGAGCACTAACAGGGTGCCTTAAGTGCACTAAAGCCTATAGTGCTGGATTAGAAGAAGGGGATCCTTTCAGTTTCCAGAATTTTTTGGTTGCTATTACACGAGTACTAGAATATGCCTAGGTGGTGCAAACAGTGGGAGGCTTCTGGATTGGGCTTAGGTTCATATATCCTCTAATTTGGTTACCAGTGGAGGAGTAATATTTGCATTACCACTTGTGTGATTATACAGAAGAGTCATGGCCATGAAAACTGATGGATACTCAGGGATACAGATGTGTTGACGAAGACACTGTTGGTTCTTATAATTTTATGGAATTTCATCAGAGGTATAATAGGAGAAACTGAGGTTTTGCATGAGGACATGCAATTTCTTCAGTTGGGGGAGATGTTGGGTGTAGTTTTTGTACCTATTTCCTATACTTTATTTCCCCACTTTTGACCCTTTTCCCTCCAGACCAATATAACTTTACTTGTTAATAGCCTCTTTCCTTATTATGAACAACACATTTTTCCATCATGTTATTTTTCCATTTTTTCTATATATAATGATCCAATAATCCTTTTTATGGCCAATAGGGGTGGGTATTGGAGAAGTATTTTGGATCCTTTCCTCTCTTTCAGGTGTTGGCCAAAAGAATGAGGTTATGGAATGAACAGCCGTGCCGATTGGTATAAGAGAAGGATGAAATAGATTGTTGTTACACTCTATGTGCTATTACAGATCTTGTCGTTACACCATGATGCTATTACAGACATTGTTGTTACACCACGTTACTGTTACACCCTGGGTTCCACTATGAGATTTCTATTATCCAGTGTTGATGTTACATCCCAAACTGTTACTTTACCATAGGGAGCTGTTACACCGTAGTTGTGAAAGTCGTGGTACTATTCCACACAACAACTATTGGAAGTTATGAATTGTTTATTTAGAAAGTGACAAATCTAAGCGGTTATGATTTTAACCGATGTATTCAAATAGAATTCACATTTAGAAACTGGTTATAACAATTTCTATTTTATGATTAGGATGAGAATCATGAGATTCTCATGACTAATATGTTCTTGATTTTTGGGTTTGTAATTTCTATAAGAAAAACTTAATCCCTCGAGCACAAGGGATGGCATAGAGAGTATTGTTATCTTGATCCTATAACTTTTAATTATTTTGAATATCAAAGACACTGTGGTTATGCCGTTGTTGTTTCCAAGTTGAATTATTAACTAATTTCGTGTTCAATCTCGTGCCCCTGCTAGGGAGGAAGGGCCCTCCTCTTTAGCAGGGGCTGGAGTGGTAGAGTAGTTTTATATTATTGTTCCTTTCCTTTATTATTTCTATGGTTTCTACTGTCACTGTATAATTTTTGGAATATATCTGCTTCAATTCCATATTTATGTTATGCTGTTACACAAATTTGGTGAGCAGTATGGTAGTTGACCACCTAGTGTAGTTAATACAGTGTGTGGTACGCCTTTACTCTAGTAATTGTGAAGTGCGATTCCATTTTTGTAGAGTGTTTTAATTTCTGCATGAATGTTAGTTTCTGCAATTGATTCAATGACATTCTTTACCATTTAATATTTTCACTCTTGCTTATAGTGTATCGGCACAGATAGTGAAAAATCCATTGAAATAACAGAGCTACCCTAGGTTGGCAATTAAATTGTTGCAGTCTTGGTTAATTACAACTTACTAAAACAACACTACACTTCAGGCATGTTGTTTCCAAGGAAGGCATAGTAGTAGATCCTGAAAGGATAAGGGCCATCATGGAGTGGGAAGCTCCTAAGAATATTGATGAGGTGAGATCATTCATGGGATTGGTAGGCTACTAAAGGAGGTTCATCAGGAAATTCTCACGCATTGCATATCCTATCACATCATTGCAGAGGAAAGGTAATAAGTTTGAATCGACAGAATAATGTGCAACTAGTTTTGAGTAGCCCAAGCAGTTGTTGACACATGCACCATTGTTAAAGATTTCATATCCAAACAAGGAGTTTGTAATATGTAAAGATGCTTGCAAGAGAGGACTTGGTGGAGTTCTTATGCAAGAAGGACATGTAGTGTGTTATGAGTCACTAAAACTTAACGACTCTATAATCTCTATGAGTCTCTATAGTTGGAGCACTTATAGCAGTGGAAGCCCCTATTCCCGACTCCCTATGATGTTTCTTTATTTCACTTTGTCAAGATTTAACTAGCTCATAAAAAATAGTAGCTCTCAAACATATTTTTCTTTCTAAAACTCTTGATGCCATATTTTTTCAAGAAACCCTTGGCCGTGGAGATGCAACTGCAAATATTTTGGAATCTTTGGTTGTAGGCTAGTGTTTTGTAGTGATGGATGCAAGGGGTCATTCTAGTGGTTTAGCATTGGTTATTAATAAAATATATTACAATGTTATCTTTGTCGGTTGTTGAAGGGGTCTTGGGGGGCGATGTCTTTATGTCAGATTTGGGAATGGAGATAAAATTGGTGAATATCTATGGGCCTTGTCGATATAGAGATTCTTTTTATAAAATATTGAGGACATATTCCTATACGAATCTTGATAATTTGATGGTCCCATATCAATTTGTGGACAACCTTAGAATAAATAAATGAGCCACCATTGAATGGGTGAAAGAGAAAAATAAAAGAGATGATGAGATCTTGAAAAGGGTGGAGCAAGAGCTAGAGCAGTTAGAAGATACACAAGAGGGGTGTTATTCATTTGATGAATCCAAGAAAAGAATAATTCAACTTGGAGCTTCTAGAAATATAATCTTGAAGGAGCAAGAGAATACTTGGAGGTTAAAAAGCAAGATGACTTGGTTAAAGATGGGACAAAAACTAGAATTTTTTTCAATAATTTGCAAATGGGAGACTAGATATGAATTCCATTTGGGCTCTTGATGACCTGAACGGTTTCCAAGTAACCAACTTTGAAACTTTAGCCATATAGGATATAATTTATTTCATCTCCCTTTTCAAAGCACCATAGGACATCGCTTTAGCTTACGTGATTGATTTGGCTGGTCATTCACTGCTTAAGTTGTTGACAACTCCCTCATGGAGCCAGTATTTGTGGAGGAGCTACAGAAGGCCTTCCACAACTTCTAGTGGGACAAAATCTCGGGTCCTGATGGGTGGGTAGTTGATTTTTTTACTGTATCTTTTGATATTCTTAGGGATGATCTCATCAAATTAATTTAGGATTGCAGATAGTCTAACACATTGACCATCAAAATTTGAAATTGAAATAACACAACTAAATATCAACATCACAATTTATCAAACAAAATTCCATTAATACTTATGTAAATATAGGTCATCAAAGGTCATGAAATAGAAAAAATAATAAAAGAAAAAATTAAAATCTATAGCAAGAGAAAAAGGAAAAGATTAGATGCATAACCATGCATACAAAACAAGATATTAAAATGTGGAAAAATAAATATCATGGATATTAATAATACAATAATATACACATTTCCCTGCAGATTAATATACTCATTAACACATTGACATGAACTTAATAATACATAAGTTTACACATTGACACATGTCACCTATGGTTGACTATGGTTTGTTATGGGTAACATGGTCAGCCATAGTAAACATGGGCGCCATGGTGAAACTTAGTCACCATGGGCATTAAATTTTATATTGTTCCCAATGTCACAAAGAACAAACCACATTATAATCTAATGAACACAAAACAATGTCACAATGTGTCAGACATCGAACAATGTCATAATGTGACAAACAATAAACAATGTCGCAGTGTGATGAAAAGGAAACACTATTGTAATTTGATGAGCAATAAATGACATCGTAATGTGACAAAAAATAAACAATGTCGAAATGTGGCAATAACCAAACTACATAACCACTTGACAAAATTGAAATGTGACAAACAACAAACAAGATTTCACAATAAACATAAAAATAAAATATTTTCACAATATGATGAACAATGATGACATCACCATTTCATCAACCATGGCCTCTTTCCATAGTTTTCCATCCTCTGAATCTACTGCTTCCTTCACAGTTCTGGGATCATCATCAGTGATAGATAAAGAAAAATTTGAACAGAAAGCAGATGAACTATACCTTTCTGGCTGCCTTCTTTCATGCACTGATCTTCTCACGCCAGGAGATTGTGGCTCTTCATCTTCTCATTCCTCCTCTGCTGTAGATTCTGATTCTTCCTCCTTTAGCTCAAGCTCTATCTTTTCAAGTTCCTTTGGTTGGACTTCATGTTTAATAACATCTTTCACCTCTTTGAACACCACATCTCAGTTGTGCACAAACTTCCTTGTTACTGGGTTCCAAAGCTTATAACCCTTTAAACCATCCTTATACCCAATAAAGATGCACTTTTCATATTTACTATCCAACTTGGTTCGTTTCTCCTTTGGAACATGTACATATGCATCACATCCAAGTACCCTCAGATGTGAAAGAGAAGGTTTCTTACCAATCCATACCTCTTATGGACTCTTATCCTCCAACGCTAATGAAGGTGATTTATTGACCAGGTAACATGCTATCTCCACCTCCTCTGCCCATAATTCCTGTCCTAACCTGGCACCACTGAGCATGCTTCTTGCCCTTTCCATCAACGTCTTGTGCATTATTTCTGCAACTCCATTTTGATGAGGTGTATATGGAGTAGTCTTTTTCCGTGCTATACCACAATTCTTACAGAATTCTTCAAACTCCTTACTGCAAAACTCTCCATCGTTATCTATCCTTAGCAGCTTTATCTTCTTCTCTGTCTACTTTTCCACCAAAGCCTTAAATTCTTTAAACCTATCAAAGACTTCAGCTTTGTTCTTCAGGAAATATATCCATGTATTCCTTGAGAAGTCATCTATAAATGAGACATAGTACATAGACTTACCCAGTGATGGAACCTTCATAGGTCCAAACACATCACTGTGCACAAGCTCTAATATCTGTTTCACCCTCTTACCACCAGAGGGGAAACTCACCCGATTCTGCTTCCCATATACACAATTTTCACAAAAATAAAAATCCAAATAACTATTACTCATACCTTCTACCATACCTTTACCATGAAGTATTCGAAGGCCCTTCTCTCCATTATGTCCAAGCCTTTGATGCCACAGCATGGTCTTCTCTCCAGAGACACTAAATTTTCTACTCCACTTTCAGGAACCACAGAGCTATTACACCCATCAACAATAGTGCTACCTTACAGCTTGTACAGAGTTCCAATCCAAACTCCCCGCATCAATACTAGTGCTTCCCGAACCATCTTGCAGGTATCCTTCTTAAACATTGTTTTCACACCTACATCATCCAACTTGCTTACAGAAATTAGATTTTTGGCCAATGCAGGAATATGTAGAACACCCAGAAGTGTTCTAAACCTTCCACCTTGAAGCTTCAACTTTACTTTTCCGTGACCAACAACTCTAGCCTTCCTATCATCCCCTAGGAAGACATCACCACCATCGTATTTCTCATACTCACAAAACCACTCTCTATGGGTAGTGAAGTGAAAGGATGCACCTGAGTCAATCAACCATGCTATGATCTACATGTGTACTTGAAGAAGCCAAGTACACATCCCCACCTTCATCTGAGGTGGTTTTTGCTTCTTTAGAAGGATCATCATCAGATCCCTTTCCTTTGTCAGGAACTTTAGATTTACAGTCCCTTTTGTAGTTCCCTTCCTTTCCGCACTTCTAGCACACCACCTTTACAGGTTTTCCTAGAGAATTAGATCTCCCTCTAGATTTAGATCTCCCACTTGATGAATTATTTTTGTTTCTGTTCTAGGATCGTCCTCGTACAGACATGGCATCACCATTCTAGCTCTCCATATTTTTCCATCTCATCTCCTCCATCAGCAAGGATGAGACTATTTCATCAAACTGCAAGGTAGTTGCATTGCTACCTATTCCAATAACCAGACTATCCCATAAGTCTGGCAGAGAACATAAAAAACTAATGCACTTATCTTCATCTAAAATTTTCATATCAGTAGACGATAACTAACTTACCACAGTATTAAATGCATTCATATGCTCTGTCACCGAGTCTCCATCTTTCATCCTCAGGTTATATAGCTTTTTCCTCAGGAAAAATTTATTCAATAGAGACTTAGATTGGTACAAAGTCCCTAACTTGTCCCACAAATCCTTCACCATAGCTTCCCCCAATATATTCAGCAATACTCAATCTGAGACACATAATTGTATTGTGCTCTTTGCCTTCTGATCAAACTTCTTCCATTCTTCATTAGACACTCATATTGGTTTAGTACCTAGATTTACCATGATCCACTAATATTTATCCACCAATAGATCGTCTATCTTGAGTTTCCACTGCTTGCCATCTTCTTTCACCACCAGAATCAAGCTCGCAGGTCTCCCACTAAACAGGGTCTACCATAGGCCTGAGTGAAACTCCTCACCAATAAAGGCACCACCTTAAAGCCAAAAAATCTCTGATTCCAAATGTAGGTTTTAGCCCCATACAGAAATTACCTGCATACAAATTCTAAAACATAGAAACTAAACAATGTGAGAGCATAACACATAAAACACATATACACAAAAATTTTCCCCTAGATCCCAAAACTAGGACTACCAGCTTGATTTCTCATTATGTTCCTTTCAATGTTACAATACATATTTATACATGATGAAGCATCCAATTCCATGGACCGAAAATCATCATGTCCAAAACCATGGACCAAAAAACCATTGCATCCAAAACCATGTGCCGAAATCATGCAGAAAACCATATGTAGGTTTGCCCAACCTAACATGGAGTCCAAAACCAAAATTTTCTAGGGCGCTACCCCAGACCCCATAAAGTGGGGTTACCTGCACTCCTCAAACCCCTTGTGACTCCCCTCGCTATGCTATTGGTGCAACGAAGGGGGGGCTCCGCCGCCTTCTAACCCCTCGGTTAACTATGTGGGCTAGTCGTGGAAAGAATATAACACAACCCAACAATGCACTCTTTTCATGAAGGATGTTGCATCAAGAAAAGTATATTTTATATATTATGTATGGTCTATGCTGTATCACTAAGTGTTCATGTAAATGTTTGTCAATATTTACATTCGTTTCACTGGTAGCACACTTAGTTAGTTTCCCAAGCAACCTAGCCTCATCCAAATTTCTAAAACTACACACTCTGCTTCTGCAACCCTCAAGCCTTTTCCCTTTCCTAGTGGAACTTCATGATGTGTAGAGACCCTAGCCTCCCTTGGCATCCAAAGCTATGTAGTGGTTTCTTATAGTGTCCTACCCCAGCCAAAACGCATTGTGATTAGAAACTGCATAGTATTGTCCCTTAGCTACTGAGTTTAGATGTTAGGCCCCTATACTACTAGTGTAACCCCTTATTATTATTAGTACAACCCCCTTATTATATTGATGTACCCATGTAGTGCCCATATTGTTACTATTGTGCCCCATAGAAGCCCACTATTGTTATTATTGTGCCCTTACATTATTATTGTATGTAGGCTCTGATTATATAATGACCCCTTAGACTCTTATATATAGAAAGGAGTCTTTTCATTTGTATTATCCAAGAATTGTTCATTTATGTAATGTAAAGGAGGTTGCCCCCTCGAAGAGGCTGAATTATAAGGCGTTGATCTATATTTTCTATCTTTTCTTGAGCTGGTTTCATAACATTATCTTGCAACCTGAAACTACGTAGACGTATCCTCCAGGGACCCGTCCTGCAACAATGCCTTGCACTCAGAAGCTATGCAGCATTGCCTCTCAACTACCTAGGCTACACTGCACTCAAAAACAATGTATAGGTGTCCGTCCAGGACCCCATCTCACAACATTGTCTTGCATCTCAAATCTGCGCAGTGTTGTCCTCACTATCCAATCTTCCTTGCACTCTAAAATTGCATAAAGAAGGTAAAAAGCATAGCTTTGGAAAACTGCACAGAGAAGGCTAGTAGCCTTGCTCCCAGAAATTGTGTAGAGTAGCCCATTCTTGTTCTCAAAAACTATGAAGAGCAGGCCAACAAAATTTCTTCCAAAAATGGCGCAGAGTAGGCAACCCAACCTTACTCTAGAAAATTGCTTATATCATCCTCGCAGTAGTCCCTATCCGCTAAAATTACATTTATTTATCTTTGAGTGAATACAGGAAAAGGTGAAATGCTACATCACTCTCAAGGATTTGAGTAGGACTATGGAACCAAGTTATAACAAAATATCGAAACCTCATGCAAACTTTGTCAGATGCATATCATCTTGAGGGTAAGCATGGAAAGTAAAGTACATATTGTGAAGTACATCTCTTAGTGTAGATTGAAGGATTTATTTTCATTTTCATATCATTATGTATTCAATAACATGAATGTTTGCAAGCACTGAAAGTCATCCAATGTGTTTCCCCTACGTGTATTTCTTCCTTTTCACTTTTTGAACCAACTGTCATATTTGGCATGTTAATTGCTATGTCATGCTTATGATATGGTTCTAGTGATTTTGAAGGTTTGTCTTTATGTGTCTTGGTTGTCTTAGCTATGTGAACACTTGTCACACTCACACACAAAGTTTTAATGACTATCACGCAAGTGTCATCACAGTCATCTAAAGGTCTATCCCAAGTGGTGCTAGAAAAATATATATTATAGAGCAATGGAAAACATAAAATATTGCAGAAATATAAACAGAGAAAACACATAAAACAAGAGAGACACAGATATACGTGTTTCACCCAGTTTAGGCTACATCCACAGAGAAACAACCCATCCTTTTATTATATTATCCAAGACATTAAAGAGATACAACCTACAACAGATCCACTGTAACTCCCTCTTTGCTCTCAATCTCCTCTCTCTTCCTCAGTCAAAATACCAATCTACATAGACGCAGTACAATTCCCTCATATATAGAGAGGGGTTTCCTTCTAGGGAAAAAAACCCTAAATTAAACATAACTTCTACCGTCAGATCTCTGTGTAATGAATGGCCCAGATTGACTACAAAATTACAACATTTTACAAGGAAATTTTACATCTATTCTTAGCTTTGGGGGCAATACCCCCGATCCCGCTGCTAGGGGCGGGCACCCCAAAGGTCGCAGCCACCCCCCCATGGAATCCCCGTACAGCGAATATTTTATGGGTGGCATTGCTACCCCATTTTGAGCTGGGCTCCAATGCGGCAATACTTTTGAATACAGAAGATAATCAGACTCCACACCCAACAATCTCCCACTTGGAGACTGATTATAGCAACTCCATCGCTACTTCATTTGCTTGACAATGACTCCACTTTGGAATTGGCTACTTCTCATCTTCTTCATCATACTTGGAGACCAATTGAAACTGAGCAGTTTCATAGTTTCTCCCTGGTTACAACTTTTGTTAACATATCTGCAGGATTCTATCTAGTGTGTATCTTTTCTAGCCTTAATTTTCCATCTTCCAACACTGACCATATGAAATGGTACTTGAGTTGTATATGCTTAGTCTTGGAATGAAATGCAAAGTTCTTTGCAACATGTATGGCACTCTCGTTGTCTCTGTATAACATACCCAACTCCTGATTCTTACCCATTTCATCCAGAAACCTTTATAGCTAAATCATTTCTTTACTAGCCTCTATAGTAGCAACATACTCTGCTTCTATTGTTGAGAGTGCAACAACACTCTGCGGTTTTGAGACCCAACAAACAGCTATTCCACCTCTAGTAAACACATACCCTGTTGTGCTTCTTTTGTTATCTCTATCACCCGCCATATTTGCATCAACATATACCTGTAGAGCAATGTTTGAACCACCAAAGCATAATGCTTGATTTGTGGTACCTCTCAAATACTTGATAATCCACTTCACTGCCATCCAATGTTCTTTTCCTAGATTATTCATTGCTTACAACTCCCACTGAATGTGCAATATGAGGCCTTGTGAAAACCATTACATTCATTAAGCTTCCAACTACTGATGCATATGGAACTTTAGACATATGAGCTATTTCTTCCGAAGTCTTGGGACATTCCTCCTTAATTTGAAATTGATAGCCAAAGGTATATTAACTAGTTTTGCATTCTGCATATTAAACTTTTTCAACACCTTTTCTAGGTACTCACTTTGAGACAATGTTAATTTTTTATTCTTCCTGTCTCTAGTTATTCTCATACCAAAGATCTGTTTTACAGCACCCAAATCCTTCATTGCAAATGAGTTTGCTAATTTTCGTCTGAGCACATTTATTTCCTACATGTTAGAACCTGCAATATGCATGTCATCTACATACAATAACAATATAATATAGATGCCATCATTTTTCCTTTTGAGATAAACACAATGATCAGAGTGACATCTAGTATAACCATGTTCAGACATAAACTTGTCAAATTTTAGATACCACTACCTTGGCACTTGTTTTAAGCCATACAAGCTCTTCTTCAACCTGCACACTAGTTTCTCCTTCCCTTTTACCTCATATCCCTGTGGTTGTTGCATATATATCTCTTCCTCCTAATCCCCATGGTGAAAGGTTGTCTTTACATCTAACTGCTCAAGATTAAAATATTCAACTACTACTAGACTTAAAATAGTTTTGATTGAAGTCATTTTAGCAACAGAAGAAAATATCTCATCAAAGTCTATACCCTCTTTCTATGCAAACCCTTTCACCACGAGTCTAGCTTTATACCCTTTTCTACCTCCATCGTCTTCCTTCAGCTTGTAAACGAATTTATTTGGCAATGTTGCTTTACCTACAGGCAACCTGACTAAGCCCCAAGTCTGGTTATGTGCTAAGGAGTCGATCTCTGCTTTCATGGCTTGCTCCCACTTCTTCCTAGTTTCTACCTGCACTACTTCTTCATAACATTCTGGTTCACTAGAATCAACCAACAATACATAATGTAATGAGGGAGAGTATCGTTCAGGCGGTCTACTTATCCTGGTATATCTTCTAACACCACTTTCAGGTGTTTGAGGTGCTTTTTGCTATTGTGGTTGTTGTTCTGGCTATTGATGATTATGATTTTCAGGCACCATCACTTTTTCTATGATCTCGTCAAGCACTGTGTATTCTTTGTTTTCTTTTTCCTTATTCTTTTCTTGCAGCTGATCCTTATCCAAAACCTTTTCATTGAATATGACACCTCTACTCCTAATAATTTTTTGTTTTTCATAATCATAAAAGCGATAACCAAAATCATTTAACACCATATCCAATAAAGGTACATTTCTTTGATTTTCCCTCAAGATTTGTTCTATTTTCTTTATCAATATGGATAAAGGCTTCACAACCAAAAGTCTTTAAAAAAGAGTAATTTACCTTTTTACCTGTCTATGCCTCCTCTAGAATACCACCAACCAAGGAACTTGAAGGCCAACTATTTATTACATAAAAAGAGGTATCTACAGCATCTGCCCAAAATTGTAAAGGCAATCCTGCATGCAATCTCATGCACCTTCCACACTCCATGATTGTCCTGTTCATCCTTTTTGACACGCCATTTTCTTGTGGTGTTCCTGGAACTATCTTCTCTCTCTGAATTTCATTATCTAAATAGTGCCTATCAAACTCTTTGGTGCAATATTCACCTCCACTGTATGAACTCAGACACTTCAACCTTTTTCCTGTCTCATTTTCAACCAAAGCTTTCCATTTTTTTAAAGTATCAAATACATCAGATTTATTTCGAATACAATAAATCTAGGTTTTTCTGGTTGCATCATCAATAAAAGTAACATAATAACGAGATCCACCAAGAGATCATACTTGAGTAGGTCCCCATACATCTGTATGCACAAGATCTAAAATTTTGACTCTTCTTTTCTTTCCCAACTCTAAGGAATCTCACTCTCTTCTGTTTTCAATAAACACAATTCTCACAGAATTTTAAATCAACATGCCTCAAACCTGGCAACAAATTTCTTGAGTGAAGAATCTACATCCCTTTCTCACTCATGTGCCCCAGCCTGTGATGCCACAATGCTATATCTTCTCCTGTTAGGGTTAAAGCATTTACAAAATTAAAAATAACATTGCATAAATACAATCTACAAGGCTTTCCTCCTTTTTCTATTAGCAGGGATCCTTTAGTGACCTTCCAGGTTTTATATGTGAAAGTGGTTACACAACCTTCACCTCCCAACTACCCTATTGAAATCAGATTTTTCTTCAGATCTGGAACATGCCCTACCTCCTTCAATAGCCACTAATTTCCATTTTGTTGTTTTATGAAAATTGTACCCATTGCAATGATTTTACAGGGTTTATCATCACCCAATCGAACCTGTCCAAAATCTCCTCGAACATAATCATGAAAATGTTTCCTATCAGGTATGGCATGGAATGAGACCACTGAATCTACCACCTAGGCATCAATAATATTTTCTAATGAAAGAATCAAAGAATCTTGCAACACATCACCTATTACATTTTCTTTATGATTATTTTCTTGTTGCGCGTCTCCTTCTTTTCCCTTCCGAGACTTGTAGTCTTTCTTCAAGTGTCCTTTCTTCCTACATTTCTAGCACATTGTCCCTGATCTAGACTTGGATATACCTTTTCTTTACTTACTGTGGTATCCTGGGCTCTTTCCAATTTCCATTTTTCTTCCCCTAGTCTCTGCAGTCAAAGCATCAACTCATGTCTCACCAGAGCTTTTCTTTCGCATTTCCTTGCTAAGGATTGCACCGACAACATCATCAAACTTTAAACTACTAGGTCCAGAGATAGAGTTACTAATGGCCATAGCTAAACCATTCGAACTTTCTGTCAATGAGCACAGAAATAACAGAGCCCTAACTTCATCATCAAAGGTTACCTCTACAGAACTTAACTGACTTGTAACTATATTAAAATCATTTAAATGGTACACAATAGATCCACCTTCTGATATCTTCATATTAAATAAATGCTTCATAATAAATACCTTATTTCAGACTCAGGGTTTTTCATGTAGTTTGGCCAATGTTGACATTAAACCCTCTATTGTCATTTCCTTTGAAATATTAAATTCTACTGACACCGCTAGGCACAACCATATTGTTCCAAGTGCCTTTCTATTGAGAATATTCCATTCTGTGTCTGTCATACTCGTCATCTTCTTTATGTTTTCGCTCAATGGTAGGTATAGATCTCTCTGATACAAATAATCTTCCATCTGCATCTTCCACTGTTGGTAGTTTTGGCCATTGAATTTGTTGACCCTAAACGTAACATCTTCAGCCATTGCTCCCACTCGAACCAAGAACCTTTTCATCCTGCGCGTTTATCAGCCAAATAGACCTTCTTCTCTGATACCAGTTGTTAGAAAATTATATATTATAGAGCAATGGAACACATAAAATATTACAAAAATATAAACACAGAAAATGCATAAAATAAGAGAGACACAAATATGCGTGATTCACCTAGTTTGGACTACATCCATGGAGAAACAGCCAGTCCTTCGTTTATTATATTATCTAGCAAACTCAAGAGAGACAACCTACAACAGATCCACTGTAACTCACTCTTCACTCTCAATCTCCTCTCTCTTCCTCAGTCAGAATACCAATCTACATAAACGCAATACAATTCCCTCACATATAGTGTGGGGTTTCCTTCTAGCGCAAAAAAACCCTAAATTAAACATAACTTCTAGCATCAAATCTCCACCTAATGAACAGCCCAGATTGACTACGAAATTACAACATTTTACAAGCCAATTTTACAACTATTTTTAGCTTCTCCCCAAAGGTCGTAGCCACCCCCCCTGTAGTGAATATTTTATGGGTGACGTTGCCACCCCATTTTGAACTAGGATCCAATGCAACAATATCTTTGAATACAGAAGATAATCAGGCTCCACACCCAACAATCTTCCACTTGGAGACTGATTATAGCAACTCCACCGCTTCTTCATTTGTTGGACAATGGCTCCACTTTGGACCTGGATGTTTCTCATCTTCTTCATCATACTTGAAGACCAATTGAAACTGAACAGATTCTCAGTTTCTCCCTACTTACAACTTTTGTTAAAATATCTGCACAATTCTGGCTAGTGTGTATCTTTTCCAGCTTCCAATGTCCATATTCCAATGTTGATCGTATGAAATGGTACTTGAGTTGTATATGATTAGGCTTGGAATGAAGGAAAGAGTTTTTTGCAAGATGCATGGCACTCTAGCTGTCATTGTATAACCTGCCCAACTCCTGCTTCTCACCTAATTCATCCAAAAACCTTTGTAACCAAATCAGTTCTTTACTAGCCTCTGTAGCAGCAATATACTCTGCTTCTATTTTTGAGAGTGCAACAACACTCTGCAGTTTTGAGACCCAACTAATATTTGTTCCACCTACAGTAAACACATACCCTATTGTGCTTCTCCTGTTAGCTCTATAACCCAACATATATAGATCAACATATCCCTGTAGAGCAATGTTTGAACCACCAAAGCATAATCCCTAATTTGTGGTACCTTTCAAATACCTGAGAATCCACTTCACTGCCATCCAATGTTATTTTCCTGGATAATTCATGTACCTGCTTACAACTCCCACTGCATGTGCAATATCAAGCCTTGCGCAGACCATTGCATACATTAAGCTTCCAACTGTTGATGCATATGGAACTTTAGACATATGAGTTATTTCTTCCTGAGCCTTGGGACACTCCCCCTTACTTAATTTGAAATGGCTATCCAAAGGTATAATAACTGGTTTTACATTGTGCATCTTAAACATTTTCAATGCCTTTTCTATGTACTCACATTGAGACAGTGTTAATTTGTGATTTTTTTTGTCTCTAGTTATTTTCATACCAAGGACTTGTTTTGGAGCACCCAAATCCTTCATTGCAAATTAGCTTGGCAATTTTCTTTTGAGCGCATTTATTTCCTGCATGTTGGGACTTGCAACAAGCATGGCATCTACATACAATAACAATATAATATAGTTGCCATCATTTTTCCTTTTGAGATTAACACAATGATCAGAATGACATCTAGTATAACCTTGTTTAGACATAAACTTGTCAAATTTTAGATACCACTACCTTGCAACTTCTTTTAAGCCATACAAGCTCTTCTTCAACCTGCACACTAGTTTCTCCTTCCCTTTTAGTTCATATCCTTGTGGCTGCTGCATATATATCTCTTCCTCCAAATCCATATGGAGAAAGGTTGTCTTTACATCTAACTGCTCAAGATACAAATATTCAACTGCGGCTACACTTAAAATAGTTCTGATTGAAGTCATTTTAACAACAGGAGAAAATATCTCATCAAAGTCTATACCCTTTTTCTGTGCAAACCCTTTCAACTAAATTCTAGCTCTATACCTTTTTCTACCTCCATCTTCTTCCTTCAAATTGTAAACCCATTTATTTTGCAATGTTGTTTTACCTGCAAACAACCTGACTAAGTCCCAAGTCTAGTTATGTGATAAGGAGTCCATCTCTTCTTTCATGGCTTGCTCCCACTCCTTCCTATTTTCTACCTACATTGCTTCTTCATAACATTCTAGTTCACCAGAATCAGTCAACAATATATAATATAATGAGGGAGTGTATTGTTCAAGGGGTCCACTTATCTTGGTAGATCTTCTAACACCACTTTCAAGAGTTCGAGGTGCTTGTTTCTATTGTGGTTATTGTTCTGGCTGTTGATCAATACGATTTTCAGGCACCATCACTTTTTCTGTGATCTTGTCAAGCACTATGTATTCTCTGTTTTCTTTCTCCTGTTTCTTTTCCTGCAGATGATCCTTATACAAAACCTTTTCATTGAATATGACATCTCTGCTCCTAATAATTTTGTGTTTTTCATAATCATAGAAGCGATAACCAAAATCATTAACACCATATCCAATAAAGGTACATTTCATTGATTTTGCCTCAACCTATGTTCTATTTTCTTTATTAATATTAACAAAGGCTTCACAACCAAAAGTCTTTAAAAGAGAGTAGTTTACCTTTTTACCTGCCCATGCCTCCTCTAGAGTACCACCATCCAAGTAACTTCCTCTATTTATTAGATAAAAATTAGTATCTACATCATCTGCCCAAAATTGTAGAGGCAATCTTGCATGCAATCTCATGCACCTTGCACACTCCATGATTGTCCTGTTCATTCTTTCTGACACGCCATTTTCTTGTGGTGTTCCTGGAAATGTGTCCTCTCTACTAATTCCATTCTCTAAATAGTACCTATCAAACTCTTTATTGTAATATTCACCTCCATTTTCTGATCTGAGAAACTTCAACCTTTTTCCTATCTCATTTTCAACCAAAGCTTTCCATTTTTTGAAAGTATCAAATACATCAGATTTATTTCGAATACAATAAATCCAGGTTTTTCCGGTTGCATCATAAATAAAATTAACATAATAACGAGATCCACAAGGAGATGATACCTGAGCAAGTCTACATACATTTGTATGCACAAGCTCTAACTTTTAACTCTTCTTTTGTTTCCCAACTCTAAGGAATCTGGCTCTCCTTTGTTTCCCATAAACACAATTCTCATAGAATTTTAAATCAACATGCTTCAAACCTGGCAAAAAATTTCTTGAGTGAAGAATTTGCATCCCCTTCTCACTCATGTGCCCCAACCTATGATGCCACAATGTCATATCTTCTCCTGTAGAGGTTAAAGTATTAACAAAATTAGAAATACCATTGCATAAATACAATGTACCAACCATTCCTCCTTTCACTATTACAAGGCATCCTTTAGTGAACTTCCAGGTTTTATTTGTGAAAGTGGTTACGCAACATTCACCTCCCAACTGCCCTGTTGAAATCAGATTTTTCTTTAGATTTGGAACATGCCTTACCTCTTTCAATAGCCATTGATTTCCATTTTTTTGTTTTATTAAAACTGTACCCATTGCAATGATTTTACAGGGTTTACCATCACCCAGTCGAACCTGTCCAAAATCTCCTTGAACATAATCATGAAAATGTTTCCTATCAGGTATGGTATGGAATGAGGCCCTTGAATCTACCACCTAGGCATCAATAATATTTTCTAATGAAAGAATCAAAGCATCTTGCAACACATCACCTGTTACATTTGCTTGATGATTATTTTCTTCATGCACGTCTCCTTTTCCCTTCTGACACTTGTAGTGTTACCTCAGGTGTCCTTTCTTCCCGCATTTCTAGCACACTGTCCCCAATATGGACTTGGATATCCCTTTTCCTGACTTACTACGGTATCCTGGGCTCTTTTCTCTTTCCATTTTTCTTCCCCTAGTCTCTACAGTCAAAACATCACCTCATGTCTCATTGGAGCTTTTCTGTCACATTTCCTTGCTAAGGATTGCACCGACAACATCATCAAACTTTAAAGTACTAGATCCAAAGACAAAGTTACTAATGGCCATAACTAAACCATTCCAACTTTCTGGCAATGGGTACAAAAGTAACATAGCCCTAACTTCATCATCAAAAGTTACCTCTAAGAACTTATCTAACTTGTAACTATATTAAAATCATTTAAATGGTCTGCAACAGATCCACCTTTTGACATCTTCATATTAAATAAACAATTCATATGAAATACGTTATTTCAGGCCGAGGGATTTTCAAATAGTTTGGTAATTGTCAACATTAAACCATCTATTTTCATTTCCTTTGAAATATTCAACACTACCAACGCCGCTATGCACAACCATATTGTTCCAAGTGCCTTTCTATTGAGAATATTCCATTATGTGTTTGTCATACTCATCGACTTCCTTGTATTTCTGCTCAATGGTAGGTATAGATCTCTATGATACAAATAATCTTCCATCCTCATCTTCTACAACTAGTTGTTTTGGCAATTGAATTCTTTTACCCTAAACATACCATTTTTTTCCATTCCTCCCACTCAAACCAATAACCATTTTCTCCTACGAGTTTATTAGCCAAGTAGAACTTCCGCCCTGATACGGGTTCTTAGAAAATTATATATTATAGAGCAATGGAACACATAAAATATTGTATAAATATAAACACAGAAAACGCATGAAAGAAGAGAGACACAGATATACGTGGTTCACCTAGTTTGGGCTACATCCATGGAGAAATAGCCAGTCCAATGCTGGCCGTATGAAATGGTACTTGAGTTGTATATGCTTAGACATGGAATGAAGGAAAGAGTTCTTTGCAAGATGTATGGCACTCTAGCTGTCACTGTATAACTTGCCCAACTCCTACTTCTTACCTAATTCATCCAAAAACCTTTGTAACCAAAACATTTCTTTACTAGTCTTTGTAGCAACAACATACTCTACTTCTGTTGTTGAGAGTGAAACAACACTCTGCAGTTTTGAGACCCAACTAATATTTATTCCACCTACAGTAAACACATACCCCATTGTGCTTCTCCTGTTAGCTCTATCACCCACGATATATACATCAACATATCCTTGTAGAGAAATATTTGAACAACAAAAGCATAATGTCTGATTTGTGGTACCTCTCAAATATCTGAGAATCCACTTCACTTCCATCCAATGTTATTTTCCTGGATTATTCATGTACCTTCTTACAACTCCCATTGCATGTGCAATATCAGGCCTTGTGTAGACCATTGCATACATTAAGCTTCCAACTGTTGATGCAAATGGAACTTTAGACATATGAGTTATTTCTTCTTGAGTCTTGGGAGACTCCCCCTTACTTAATTTGAAATGGCTAGCGAAAGGTATACTAATTGGTTTTTCATTCTGCATATTAAACCTTTTCAACACCTTTTCTATGTACTCACTTTGAGACAATGTTAATTTGTGATTTTTCCTGTCTCTAGTTATTTTCATGCCAAGGACTTGTTTTCCAGCACCCAAATCCTTCATTGCAAATGAGTTTGCCTATTTTGTTTTGAGCACATTTATTTACTGCTTGTTAGAACCTGCAACAAGCATTCCATGTACATACAATAAAAATATAATACAGCTGCCATCATTTTGCCTTTTGAGATTAACATAATGATTAGAGTGACATCTAGTATAACCTTGTTCAGACATAAACTTGTCAAATTTTAGATACCACTGCCTTGGAGCTTGTTTTAACCCATACAAGCTCTTCTTCAACCTGCACATTAGTTTATCCTTCCCTTTTAACTCATATCCTTGTGGCTTCTACATATATATCTCTTCCTCCAAATCCATATGGAGAAAGGTTGTCTTTACATCTAACTGCTCAAGATGCAATTTTTCAACTGTTGCTAGACTTAAAATAGTTCTGATTGAAGTCCATTTACAACAGGAGAAAATATCTCATCAAAGTTTATACCCTTTTTCTGTGCAAACCCTTTCAACTCAATTCTAGCTCTATACATTTTTCCACCTCCATCCTCTTCCTTCAAATTGTAAACCCATTTATTCTGCAATGTTGTTTTACCTCCAAACAACCTGAATAAGTCCCAAGTCTAGTTATGTGCTAAGGAGTCCATCTCTTCTTTCATGGCTTGCTCCCACTTCTTCCTATTTTCTACCTACATTGCTTCTTCATATCATTCTGGTTCACCAGAATCAGTCAACAATACATAATATAATGAGGGAAAGTATCGTTCAAGGGGTCTACTTTTCTTGGTAGATCTTCTAACACCACTTTCAAGAGTTTGAGGTGTTTGTTGCTGTTGTAGTTATTGTTCTAGCTGTTGATCATTATGATTTTCAGGCACCATCACTTTTTCTGCGATATCGTCAAGCACTGTGTATTCTCTGTTTTCTTTTTCCTGTTTCTTTTCCTGTAGATTATCCTTATATAACTCCTTTTTATTGAATATGACATCTTTGCTCCTAATAATTTTTTGTTTTTCATAATCATAGAAGCGATAACCAAAATCATTAACATGATATCCAATAAGGTACATTTCATTGATTTTTCCTCAAGCTTTGTTCTATTTTCTTTATTAATATTGACAAAGGCTTCACAACCAAAAGTCTTTAAAATAGAGTAGTTTACCTTTTTACCTGTCCATGCCTTCTCTGGAATACCACCATCCAAGGAACTTGAAGGCCCTCTGTTTATTAGATAAAAATCAGTATCTATAGCATCTGCCCAAAATTGTAAAGGCAATTTTGCATGGAATCTCATGCACCTTGCACGCTCCATGATTTTCCTGTTCATCCTTTCTGACACACTGTTTTCTTGTGGTGTTCCTGGAACTGTGTCCTCTCTGCGAATTCCATTCTCTGAACTTTCCATTTTTTGAAAGTATCAAATACATCATATTTATTTTGAATACAATAAATCCAGTTTTTTCCGGTTGCATCATAAATAAAAGTAACATAATAACGAGATCCATGAGGAGATGATATCTGAGCAGGTCCCCATACATTTGTATGCACAAGCTCTAATTTTTAACTCTAAGGAATTTGACTCTCTTTTGTTTTCCATAAACACAATTCTCACAGAATTTTAAATCAACATGCTTGAAACCTGGCAACAAATTTATTGAGTGAAGAATTTGCATCCCCTTCTCACTCATGTGCCCCAACCTATGATGCCACAATGTCGTATCTTCTGATGGAGATGTTAAAGCATTAACAAAATTAGAAATACCATTTCATAAATACAATGTACCAACCTTTCCTCCTTTCACTAATACCATGCATCCTTTAGTGACCTTCTAGGTTTTATCTGTGAAAGTGGTTACACAACATTCACCTCCCAACTACACTGTTGAAATCAGATTTTTCTTTAGATCTGGAACATGCCTTACCTCTTTCAATAGCAATTGATTTCCATTTTGTTGTTTTATGAAAACTGTACCCAATGCAATGATTTTATAGGGTTTACCATCACCTAGTCGAACCTGTCCAAAATCTCCTTAAAAATAATCACGAAAATGTTTCCTATCAAGTGTGGTATGGAATGAGGCCCTTCAATCTACCACACAGGCATCAATAATATTTTTCTAATGAAAGAATCAAAGCATCTTTAAACACATCACATGTTACATTTGCTTCATGATTATTTTCTTCCTGCGCGTCTCCCTCTTTTCCCTTCCGAGACTTGCATTCTTTCTTCAGGTGTCCTTTCTTCCCATATTTCTAGCACATTTTCCCCGATATGGACTTGGATATCCCTTTTCTTAACTTACTATGGTATCCTGGGCTCTTTTCTCTTTCCATTTTTCTTCCCCTAGTCTCTGCAGTCAAAGCATCACCTCATGTCTCATTAGAGCTTTTCCGTTGCATTTCCTTGCTAAGGATTGCACCGACAACATCATCAAACTTTAATGTACTAGATCCAAAGACAGAGTTACAAATGGCCATAGCTAAACCATTCCAACTTTCTGGAAATGAGTAAAGAAATAACAGAGCCCTAACTTCATCATCAAAAGTTACCTTTTGACATCTTGATATTAAATAAACACTTCATAAGAAATACATTATTTCCAGCCGAGGGTTTTTCAAATAGTTTGGCAATTGTCAACGTTAAACCCTCTATTGTCATTTCCTTTGAAATATTCAACACTACCAGTGCTGCTAGGCACAACCATATTGTTCCAAGTGCCTTTCTATCGAGAACTTTCCATTCTGTGTCTTCAATACTTGTTGGCTTCTTTGTCTTTCCGCTCAATTGTAGGTATAGATCTCTATGATACAAATAATCTTCCATCTACATCTTCCACAACTAGTAGTTTTGGCCATTGAATTTTTTGACCCTAAACCTTCCATTTTTCACCATTTCTCCCACTCAAACGAAGAACCCTTTTCTCCTGTGAGTTTATTAGCCAAGTAGACTTTCGGCTCTGATATCGGTTGTTAGAAAATTATATATTATAGATCAATGGAACACATAAAATATTGTAGAAATATAAACATAGAAAACACATGAAACAAGAGAGACACAGATATACATGGTTCACCCAGTTTGCCCTACATCCACGAAGAAATAGCCAGTCCTTCATTTATTATATTATCTAGCAAATTGAAGAGATACAACCTACAACAGATCCACTGTAACTCCCTATTCACTCTTAATATCCTCTCTCTTCCTCAGTCAGAATACCAATCTACATAGACGCAATACAATTCTGTCATATATACCATGGGGTTTCCTTCTATGGTGAAAAACCATAAATTTAACATAACTTCTATTGTCAGATCACCGCTTAATGAATGGCCCAAACTGACTATGAAATTACAACATTTTACAAGGCAATTTTACATCTATTTTTAGCTTCTCCTTAAAGGTAGCAGCTAGCCCCCCCCCCCCCCCCCCCCAACCCCTTGCAGCGAATATTTTATGGGTGGCGTTGCTGCCCCATTTTGAACTTGGGTCCAATACGGAAATACCTTTGAATATAGAAGATAATCATGCTCCACACCCAATAGTCTCCCACTTGGAGATTGATTATAGCAACTCCACCGCTGCTTCATTTGTTGGACGATGACTCCACTTTGGACCTGCTTGTTTCTCATCTTCTTCATCATACTTGAAGACCAATTGAAACAGAGTAGATTCTAACTTTCTCTCTGGTTACAACTTTTGTTAACATATCTGCACAATTCTAGCTAGTGTGTATCTTTTCTAGCTTCAAATGTCCATATTCCAATGCTGACCGTATGAAATGTTACTTGAGTTGTATATGCTTATTAGTCTTGGAATGAAAGAAAGAGTTCTTTGCAAGATGTATGGCACTCTAGCTGTCACTGTATAGCCTGCCCAACTCCTACTTCTTACCTAATTCATCCAAAAGCGTTTGTAACCAAATCATTTCTTTACTAGCCTCTGTAGCAGCAACATACTCTGCTTCTGTTGTTGAGAGTGCAACAACACTCTGTAGTTTTGAGACCTAACTAATAGTTGCTCAACCTACAGTAAACACATACCCTATTGTGCTTCTCCTGTTAGCTCTATCACCCATCATATTTACATCAACATATCCCTGTAGAGCAATGTTTGAACCACCGAAGCATAATGTTTGATTTGTGGTACCTCTCAAATACCTGAGAATCCACTTCACTGCCATCCAATGTTCTTTTCTTGGATTATTAATGTACCTTCTTACAACTCCCACTGCATGTGCAATATCAGTCCTTGTGTAGACCATTGCATACATTAAGCTTCCAACTATTGATGCATATGGAACTTTAGACATATGAGTTATTTCTTCCTGTGTCTTGGGATACTCCCCCTTCCTTAATTTGAAATTGCTAGCCAAAGGTATACTAACTGGTTTTGCATTATGCATATTAAACCTTTTCAACACCTTTTCTATGTACTCACTTTGAGACAATGTTAATTTGTGGTTTTTCCTGTCTGTAGTTATTTTCATACCAAGGACTTGTTTTGCAGCACCCAAATCCTTCATTGAAAATGAGTTTTCCAATTTTTTTTTGAGCACATTTATTTCCTGCATGTTAGAACCTGCAACAAGCATGTCATCTACATACAATAAAAATATAATATAGCTACCATCATTTTTCCTTTTGAGATTAACACAATGATCAGAGTGACATCTAGTATAACATTGTTCAGACATAAACTTGTCAAATTTTAGATACCACTACCTTGGAGATTTTTTTAAGCCATACAAGCTCTTCTTCAACCTGCACACTAGTTTCTCCTTCCCTTTTAACTCATATCCTTGTGGCTACTGCATATATATCTCTTCCTCCAAATGCCTATGGAGAAAGTTTGTCTTTACATCTAACTGCTCAAGATGCAAATCTTCAACTGCTGCTAGACTTAAAATAGTTCTGATTGAATTCATTTTAACAAAAGGAGAAAATATCTCATCAAAGTCTATTCCCTTTTTCTGTGCAAACCCCTTCAACTCAATTCTAGCTCTATACCTTTTTCTACCTCCATCTTCTTCCTTCAAATTGTAAATCCATTTATTCTACAATGTTGTTTTACTGCAAACAAAATGAGTAAGTCACAAGTCTAGTTATGTGCTAAGGAATCCATGTCTTCTTTCATGGCTTACTCCCACTCCTTCCTGGTTTCTACCTGAACTGCTTCTTCATAACATTCTAGTTTACCAAAATCAGTCAAAAATACATAATATATTGAAGGAGAGTATCGATCAGGGGGTCTATTTATCCTGGTAGATTTTCTAACAACACTTCCAGGTGTTTGAAGTGCTTGTTGTTGTCATTCTAGATGTTGATCATTATTATTTTCAGGCACCATCACTTTTTCTGTGATCTCATCAAGCACTGTGTATTCTCTGTTTTCGTTTTCATGTTTATTTTCGAGTAGCTAATCCTTATACAAAACCTTTTCATTGAATATGACATCTTTGCCCCTAATAATTTTTTGTTTTTCATAAACATAAAAGTGATAACCAAAATCATTAACAAAATATCCAATAAAGGTACATTTCTTTGATTTTTCCTCAAGCTTTGTTCTAATTTCTTTATTAATATGGACAAACACTTCACAACCAAAAGTCTTTAAAAAAGAGTAGTTTACAATTTTACCTATCCATGACTCCTTTTGAATACCACCTTCCAAGGAACCTGAAGGCCCTTTTTTTATTAGATAAACAATAGTATCTATAGCATCTGCCCAAAATTGTAAAGGAAATCCTGCATGCAATCTCATGCACCTTGCAAGCTCCATGATTGTCCTATTCATCCTTTCCGACATGCCATTTTATTGTAGTGTTCTTGGAACTATCTTCTCTCTATGAATTCCATTCTCTAAACGATACCTATCGAACTCTTTGCTGAAATATTCACCTCCATTGTTATGTGCTAAGGAGTCCATCTCTTCTTTCATGGCTTGCTCCCACTTCTTCCTATTTTCTACCTACATTGCTTCTTCATAACATTCTGGTTCACCAGAATCAGTCAACAATACATAATATAATGAGGGAGAGTATCGTTCAAGGGGTCTACTTATCTTGGTAGGCCTTCTAACACCACTTTAAAGAGTTTGAGGTGCTTTTTGTTGTTGTGGTTATTGTTCTGGCTATTGATCATTATGATTCTCAGGAACCATCACTTTTTCTACGATCCCACGATCCCGTCAAGCACTTTGTATTCTCTATTTTCTTTTTCCTGTTTCTTTTCCTGCAGATGATCCTTATACAAAACCTTTTCATTGAATATGACATATTTTCTCCTAATAATTTTGCATTTTTCATAATCATAGAAGCGATAACCAAAATCATTAACACCATATCCAATAAAGGTACATTTAATTGATTTTGCCTCAAGCTTTGTTCTATTTTCTTTATTAATATTGACAAAGGCGTCACAACAAAAGTATTTAAAAGAGAGTAGTTTACCTTTTTACCTGTCCATGCCTCCTCTGGAATACCACCATCCAAGGAACTTGAAGGCCCTCTTTTTATTAGATAAAAAGTAGTATCTACAACATCTGCCCAAAATTGTAAAGGCAATCCTGCATGCAATCTCATGCACCTTGCACGCTCCATAATTGTCATGTTCATCCTTTTTGACATGTCATTTTCTTGTGGTGTTCCTGGATCTGTGTCCTCTCTATGAATTCCATTCTCTGAACAATACCTATCAAACTCTTTACTGTAATATTCACCTCCATTTTCTGATCTGAGACTCTTCAAACTTTTTCCTGTCTCATTTTGAACCAAAGCTTTCCATTTTTTGAAAGTATCAAATACATCAGATTTATTTCGAATACAATAAACCCAGATTACTCCGGTTGCATCATAAATAAAAGTAACATAATAACGAGATCCACGAGGAGATGATACTTCAGCAGATCCCCATACATTTGTATGCACAAGCTCTAATTTTTAGCTCTTCTTTTATTTCCCAACTCTAAGGAATCTGACTCTCTTTTTTTTTCCATAAACACAATTCTCACAGAATCTTAAATCAACATGCTTCAAACCTGGCAACAAATTTCTTGAGTGGAGAATTTGCATCCCCTTCTCACTCATGTGCCCCAACCTATGATGCCACAATGTTGTATCTTCTGTTGTAGAGGTTAAAGCATTAAAAAAATTATAAATACCATTGAATAAATACAGTGTACCAACCTTTCCTCCTTTCACTATTACCAGGCATCCTTTAGTGACCTTCCAAGTTTTATCTGTGAAAGTGGTTATGCAACATTCACCTCCCAACTACACTATTGAAATCAGATTTTTCTTTAGATCTGGAACATGCCTTACCTCTTTCAATAGCCATTGATTTCCATTCTTATGTTTTATGAAAACTATACCCATTTCAACGATTTTACAGGGTTTACCATCACCCAGATGAACCTGTCCAAAATATCCTTGAACATAATCATGAAAATTTTTGCTATCAGGTGTGGTATGGAATGAGGCCCTTGAATCTACCACCCAGGCATCAATAATTTTCTAATGAAAGAATCAAAGCATCTTGCAATACATCACCTGTAACATTTGCTTCATTGTTATTTTCTTCCTGCACGTCTCCTTCTTTTCCCTTCCGAGACTTGCATTCTTTCTTCAGGTGTCCTTTCTTCCCGCATTTCTAGCACATTGTCCCCGATATGGACTTGGATATCCATTTTCTTGACTTACTAGGGTGTGTTGGGCTCTTTTCTCTTTCCATTTTTCTTCCCCTAGTCTTTGCAGTTAAAGCATCACCTCATGTCTCGTTAGATCTTTTCCGTCGCATTTCCTTGATGAGGATTTCACCGACAACATCATCAAACTTTAAAGTACTAGATCCAAAGACAAAGTTACTAATGGCCATAACTAAACCATTCCAACTTTCTGGCAATAAGTACAGAAATAACAGAGCCCTAACTTCATCATCAAAAGTTACCTCTAAGAACTTAACTAACTTGTAACTGTATTAAAATGATTTAAATAGTCTGCAACAGATCCACCTTTTGACATATTCATATTAAATAAACACTTCATAAGAAATACGTTATTTTAGCCCGAGGGTTCTTCAAATAGTTTGGCAATTATCAACATTAAACCCTCTATTGTCATTTCCTTTGAAATATTCAACACTACCAATGCCGCTAGGCACAACCATATTGTTCCAAGTGCCTTTGTATCAAGAATATTCCATTATGTGTCTGTCATACTCGTCGGATTCTTTGTCTTTTTCTCAATGGTAGGTATAGATCTCTACGATACAAATAATCCTCCATCTGCATCTTCCACAGTTAGTGGTTTTGGCCATTGAATTTTTTGACCCTAAACCTACCATTTTTCTCCATTGCTCCCACTCAAACCATGAACCCTTTTCTCCTACGAGTTTATTAGCCAAGTAGAACTTTGGCTCTGATACTAGTTGTTAGAAAATTATATATTATAGAGAAATGGAACACATAAAATATTGTAGAAATATAAACACAGAAAACACATGAAACAAGAAAGACATAGATATATGTGGTTCACCCAGTTTGGGCTACATCCGCAGAGAAACAGTGCGTCCTTCTTTTATTATGTTATCTAGCAAACTAAAGAGATACAACCTACAACAAATCCATTGTAACTCCCTCTTCACTCTTAATATCCTCTCTCTTCCTCAGTTAGAATACCAATCTACATAGACGCAATACAATTCCCTCATATATACTGTGGGGTTTCCTTCTACGGCGAAAAACCCTAAATTAAACATAACTTCTACCATCAAATCTCCCCCTAATTAATGGCCCAAATTGACTATGAAATTACAGCATTTTACAAGGCAATTTTACATCTATTTTTAGCTTCTCCTTAAAGGTAGCAGCTACCCCCCCCCCCAAACCCCCCTTGCAGCGAATATTTTATGGGCGGCGTGGTTGCCCCATTTTGAACTAGGGTCCAATGCGTCAATACCTTTGAATAAAGAAGATAATTGTGCTCCACACCCAATAGTCTCCCACTTGAAGATTTATTATAGCAACTCCACCGTTGCTTCATTTGCTGGATGATGGCTCCACTTTGGACCTGGTTGTTTCTCATCTTCTTCATCATACTTGAAGACCAATTGAAACTGAGAAGATTCTAACTTTCTCTCTGTTTACAACATTTGTTAACATATCTACACGATTATGGCTAGTGTGTATCTTTTCCAGCTTCAAATGTCCATATAACAATGTTGACCGTATGAAATGGTACTTGAGTTGTATATGCTTAGTCTTGGAATGAAAGAAAGAGTTATTTGTAAGATGTATGGCACTCTAGTTGTCACTGTATAACCTGCCCAACTCCTGCTTCTTACCTAATTCATCCAAAAACCTTTGTAACCAAATCATTTCTTTACTAGCCTCTGTAGCAGCAACATACTCTGCCTTTGTTGTTGAGAGTGCAACAACACTCTACAGTTTTCAGACCCAACTAATAGTTGTTCCACCTACAGTAAACACATACCCTATTTTGCTTCACCTGTTAGCTCTATCACCCACCATATCTACATCAACATATCCCTTTAGAGTAAGTTTTGAACCACCAAAGCATAATGTTTGAATTGTGGTACCTCTCAAATACTTGAGAATCCACTTCACTACCATCCAATGTTCTTTTCTTGGATTATTCATGTACCTACCTACAACTCCCACTGCGTGTGCAATATCAGGCCTTGTGCATACCATTGCATACATTAAGCTTCCAACTGTTGATGCATATGGAACTTTAGACATATGAGTTATTTATTCCTGAGCCTTGGGACACTCCCCCTTACTTAATATGAAATGGCTAGCCAAAGGTATACTAACTAGTTTTGCATTCTACATATTAAACCTTTTCAACACCTTTTCTATGTACTCACTTTGAGACAATGTTAATTTGTGATTTTTCCTGTCTCTAGTTATTTTCATACCAAGGACTTGCCTTGCAGCACCCAAAACCTTCATTGCAAATGAGTTTGCCAATTTTATTTTGAGCACATTTATTTCCTGCATGTTAGAACCTGCAACAAGCATGTCATCTACATACAATAACAATATAATATAGCTTTCGTCTTTTTTCCTTTTGAGATTAACACAATGATCAGAGTGACATCTAGTATAACCTTGATCAGACATAAACTTGTCAAATTTTAGATTCCACTGCCTTGGAGATTGTTTTAAGCCATACAAGCCCTTCTTCAACCTGCAAACTAGTTTCTCCTTCCCTTTTAACTCATATCTTTGTGGCTGCTGCATATATATGTCTTCCTCCAAATACCTATAAAGAAAGGTTGTATTTACATTTAACTGCTCAAGTGCAAATATTCAAGTGCTGCTAGACTTAAAATAGTTCTAATTGAAGTCATTTTAACAAGAGGAGAAAATATCTCATCAAAGTTTATACCCTTTTTTTGTGCAAACCCTTTCAACTCAATTCTAGCTCTATACCTTTTTCTACCTCCATCTTCTTCCTTCAAATTGTAAACCCATTTATTCTGCAATGTTGTTTTAACTGCAAACAACCTGACTAAGTCCCAAGTCTAGTTATGTGCTAAGGAGTCCATCTCTTCTTTCATGGCTTACTCCCACTTCTTCTTGGTTTCTACTTGAACTGCTTCTTCATAACATTCTGGTTTACCAAAATCAGTCAACAATACATAATATAATGAAGGAGAGTATCGATCAGGGGGTCTACTTATCCTGGTAGATCTTCTAACAACACTTTCAGGTGTTTGAAGTGCTTGTTGTTGTTGTGGTTATTGTTCTGGATGTTCATCATTATGATTTTCAGGCACCATCACTTTTTTTGTGATCTCGTCAAGCACTGTGTATTCTCTATTTTCCTTTTCCTGTTTCTTTTCTAGTAGCTAATCCTTATACAAAACCTTTTCATTGAATATGACATCTTTTCCCCTAATAATTTTGTGCTTTTCATAATCATAAAAGTGATAGCCAAAATCATTAACAACATATCCAATCAAGGTACATTTCTTTGATTTTTCCTCAAGCTTTATTCTAATTTCTTTACTAATATGGACAAACACTTCACAACCAAAAGTCTTTAAAAAAGAGTAGTTTACATTTTTACCTGTCCATTCCTCCTTTGGAATACCACCATCCAAGGAACTTGAAGGCCATTTGTTTATTAGATAAACAGCAGTATCTATAGCATCTGCCCAAAATTGTAAAGGAAATCCTGCATGCAATCTCACGCACCTTGCAAGCTCCATGATTGTCCTATTCATCCTTTCTAACATGCCATTTTCTTGAAGTCTTCATGGAACTGTCTTCTCTCTAGGAATTCCATTCTCTAGACTGTACCTATCGAACTCTTTGCTGCAATATTCACATCCATTGTTTGATCTGAGGCACTTCAACCTTTCTGCTATCTGATTTTCAACCAAAGCTTTCCATTTCTTGAAAGTATCAAATACATCAGATTTATTTCGAATAAAATCAATCTAGGTTTTTCTTGTTGCATCACCAATAAAAGTAACATAATAATGAGAGCTACCAAGAGATGATACCTGAGAAGGTCCCCATACATCTATATGCACAAGCTCTAATTTGTCTCTCCTCTTTTCTTTCCCAACTCTAAGGAATCTAACTCTCTTCTGTTTTCCATAAAGACAACTCTCACAAAATTTTAAATCAACATGCTTCATACCTGGAAACAAATTTCTTGAGTGAAGAATTTTCATCCCCTTCTCTCTCATGTGCCCAAGTCTATGACGCCACAATGATGTATCTTCTCCTGTAGAGATTAAATAATTAACAAAATTAGAAATACCATTGCATAAATACAACGTACCAACCTTTCCTCCTGTTAGCACCTAAATTCACCTTAGGCTAAAGGAAGGAAAAATTCAGGGTAACCACAAATCATGCTCAGTCTGGTAGCTAGCCCTACCAGAATAGGAGAGGGCTCTCTCTGAGTCACACTCAGTGAAAAGATAAATGAAACGGTCTGAGATGACTTACAATGAAATATTTATCTTAGGCTAGTAAGTAAATATGGATACAAGAAGTGATTTTTACGAATGACTCTGTTTCTAAGATGGTATGGGACCAATGGACCTCAATGAACAAAGAATTTAATACAAAGGCATAGATTACTTCATGAGGCAAGACAGGCGGAGAGTCCAGAAATTTAGTTTGAAGCAACGCGGAATGGAGAGATTGCTTAGGAGGGTGAAAAGGGCATGGGCAACATGAATCCTTTTCAACAGAAGAAGAACACTGAACATGAAATTTTCCCACAGGCAGAGCAATAAAATTGAATTCTACCCTATCTAACTTAGAAAATTTCACTGGAAATGAATATGAAATGAACTATGAAACAAAAAAATATACATATGAAACATAAGAGACACATTTGATACACTCACAACCACATGAATCGCATGAAACAGAGCCGCTGCCTTTCATTAATCCTCTGTAAAAATATACAATCAAGAAACAAAGTTTCTTTCCCACAGTCTCCCAGAAGTTACAAGCCAACCAACCCTTTGCAAATAGTTTTCATACAATATATAGAATGTGCCATGAAGAGATAGAATGCCCAAGGGTTGGGTAGTTACTCGAATCATTACAAAATGAAGGTGGAGAGCCAAACATCAGCTACACGTGCAGCGCGACAAACATGACAAATGGCTTGGGTGGCGCTTTGCCTTCCTTTGCAACTTGGATAGATGCCCATCTGGAGTGAAAATATTTTAAATACCACATTTTGTGCTGAAATAGTGAACTGTAGATGAGCAGTCCCAATTTGGAGAATTCGTGAATTGAAATTTCACAAAACAGACGCAATTTGGGCCTTTTTTCATATATGCGCCGCGCCCTTTTCTGTATGCACCGCGCCACTTTGAGGCCCATTTTGAGGCACTTTCAGGAGTCCAAAATGTGTCCACGTGTACTTTTTGGAAAGCCTATCCTGTCTACTTTCTAACTCAAGTGGAATTTTTGAATTTGGAGCTCATTTGTCCCTCCAAATATTCATTCTCCCAAGACTACTTCCTATGTGTCAAAATAGGGGCAGCGAGGCCATGTTTTGGGTCTTTTTGACCTCCTGGAGACTCAAATCATGCCCAAATTTCTTGCCCAAGTGCCAGTAGTTGTGATTTTGCATGTTGAATCCAAAAATGCAAACCATTTCTCATTTGGAGCTCCCAATCCTACGCGTCGTGCCGGTGGCGCGACGCATATAGAGAAAAAGCCTATGTTTGTGCCAAAAAATTTCCATGTGACCAAAATTGTCAAAAATTTCTTGAAATTTGGGCTGGAGGTTCTCTAAGAGGCACTATACTGGGCCACAGAAGCTTTAGCAAAGATTTGAAGCTCATCTTGCTCTTTTGCCTCTTTCGTTGCTCTGCTCAATTTGGCCTTCAAGCTCCTTATCCGGGCCTTTGCACTCATGTTCCGTGCCCTGTAATGACAAGCCATCCTCCTCAGTATGGTTTTGTCTCTGCTAGCCTTCTCCAGTAGTCTCTCCAGGTGGATATTGACCCACTCTAGCCATGACTCATGGTTATTGTTGATCTCTTGCTCCAAGGTAGTGAGCTCGATCCTCCTTTGTTGGGCAGCTTCTCGATTCTCACGAATGATTTGCAGCTCCATGATTGCCTGCTGGTCATAAATCTTCTTGTTCCTCTGCTACAGATACTTGATGATCCATCTGGCCCTCTCCACATTGAGTATCAAGTCTTGGATCTTCGTGTCCTTCTCCTGAATGGTCATCCTAAGTTGGGCATTTTCCGCCTCTGCCTCATCATCCTGAATGAGCATGACATCGGTCCCCTGTACACCTGATGACACCTCATCATGCAAGGAATTCTTTCCCTTGTCCAGTACCTGCGTCGCTGATGCTGAAAGCAAGGGCCCTTCCACCCTGGGTGGAGATAACACTCGCTTTGTTGCTTCAAACAAGTGCCTACTGCCTCTTTGATATGTAACAAAAACTTGCATGGTAGTGTTCTCATGGTGCTCATGCTGATGAGAAGGACCACCCATCTCCTGCTCTGGCTCTGATAGTATCTCTGATGTGCTGAAGAAGTCACAGGAGATGAAGTCCTCCCAAGAAATGCCCTGCAATCCCAACTGATGATCTACCAAAATACGGATAAGAGCAAAGTGATACACACTGTTAAGTTGTTGTTGAGGGGTCTTATGCAGCATGAAGGTGTTCATCCTCTCTATGTTCCTGCATATGAAAAATGGGAGGTTCATCAACCTCACCCTGGTGAAGTGCATGAGAAACCGGATGTGATAGGCATATAGTCGAGAGAACCTTCCCTCATAGCTGAAGTATTTCATGATCAATCTCATGAGTGGAGCGTACTCATCTTTCAAGTATCTGAAGGGAAAGACTCTTGTGAGCTGACTCAATAATCTGGCCTTGATGTAAGGCTCATAGTGTTGCCTATCCACCTTCTTCTTCTTATCCCACCGTTCTCCAGCATTTGGTATACCTGTTGCCACTGATACAGCTTTAGGTGTCAATGTGAAAGTGACCCCGGCCAAGATAGACTGACTTCCATGTAGATGAAGCACAAATAGATGGGCCAACTCATAATGAACTCTAACATTTTCCACCCTTTGACAAAATTCAAAACATGCTAGGTTCTGGAAACATGACATGGCAAGAGGGCATGCTTGTAATTCAATGAGGGTAGTGGGCTCATCCCTGACATGTTTGCCACTCTTGTGGTGTCTCCTGGGAGCCTACTCTTCTGAGGATTAGTCACTTTGTGTCTCCATCTCATACTCTGACGAATGTTGTGATGTCATGACTACAGTGTGGACTGTGATTAGGCTGCCCTTTGATGATGGTGTGAGGCTGGGTGCCTTTGTGATATCTGTCACTAAGGGGAACAATGAAATAGGGAGTGTTAGGAAGGGAGTGATGTAATGGGAATAGGGGTTATAGGGATAAATTTGTTTAGGGATATGGGAGGAGTTTGTGTATTTTGATAGGGTAGGGTTTGGGGTTTTAACAAGGTAGGGTTTGGGGTGTCATATTGACCAAACAATGGAGGGATAGGGGAGAGGGTTTGGTAGTAGTTTAGGGCAGGGATTTTAGAAAAAATGATAAAGGGAGGATGGGAAAAATGGTAGGTGAGGGGAAAACGATGCGTGGAAAGGAACCTCGGCACTAAAAACACACTTTAGCAACCCTAGCCATCATGGTTTTCAGTGATTTCTTATGGTTGATTTCATTGAATTTGGTTGCATTCAAACATCTCTATAAACACCATACCATTGATAAAACTTGCTGAACAAGTGATGTTATAAAGCCTACCTTTCAATTTGATAGCATTCACAAAAATTTGGAGTGATTTGGCACTTGTTTCGGCCCTTGCTCTGTGGGCACCGCGTGCAAAGCCCAGTGCACCGCGCCCTGGGTATGTGCCGCACCTGTGTAAAGTTTGAACTGCGGGCAAGCTCTATGTGTGCCACACCCTCTGTGTGCGTCGCGCTGCTTGAAACTGCCTCCAACTCCCTCAAACACTCACAATGCACACTCACACCTTTTGCAACATTTCTCCAAGGCTTGGATTAGCTCAATGACTTTGGTTTTGATGAAAGCTTGTATATATAGCTTTTGAAGTGATGGGTTAAATTTTTGCCTCTTCAAAAACCCATTTTTCTAATGTTATGTTTTAGCACTTCTTCACTGACTTTAAAACACATTGATTTTCACTTTCCCTTTGAAATTTTAGCTCAAATGATGAAATTTTTGACACTCTTTGCAGGGATTGCATGACAGGACATTTGGCCACGGAAACCATGACTGAATCTGAAGAAATCAACTGACGACATTTTGAAAATTTTGTCATAAATGACATTGTTTGACTTTTCTTCAAAACAGTGTTTTGAAGAAGAGTCGAAGTCTATCCACATGACGATGAAGCACTTTGAACCATAACTGTGTAAGGGCCTCACTCTAGCCTGCATGGCTTTACTAGACATGTTCAAAGACCAAATTGATGAATCCCTAGACCTAGACATACAAAATGACTTTTGTCCTTTAAAGGACCAGACCTTGACTATCATGGACATTGATGATTATTGACAAAATAGTTGAGCCAGCAGGAGCCAGACATGAGGGGGAATTACTACCATGACCTCCTCCATCATATTATGGCATGCCCCTAGCAGAATGCAACTAGGTGAATGGAGCGGGACACCTAAAAATGAAATGCATAAAGATTTTTGATCTCTTACGGAGGACTGACCAGATCGACTCTAACATTGGCTCCAATGGGGGATGGTAGCTCCTCAAAGGTGCCAAGAACAGTAGATCTTTGGAAGATCTAGACAGTGCCTTCATCCATTGGGCTATGGAGTCATCATTTCGATAAATAATATAGGACTCTTACTCATTTATGAAACAAAAATGACCAAAATAACTGACTCAAACTTGACATTGAAATGACTTAAAGGCTAACTTAACCAACTCTAACTAAACTAAAATAAAATGGTATTTACAGTGACAGTGGAAGCAACATTAACAACTTAGAAATGGTACCGCTTGAGTAGCCAACCATTGATCGACCCTCCTGGACAATCTTCCCTATTCATTTCCTTTAGAAGAAAGGCATTCTACCCCCGATATGTTGCACTCTTGAAAGGACTTTTCCAGAGATTATTAAACTTACCGTGATTGCCTTTCTCCTCATTCCTTGCATCCCATTTCAACACCACATCGTCCACCTGAAAGTTTTCCACCTTTTCCTTTCTGTCATAAATTTTCTTGATTTTCTCCTGCAATTTTTATGTGTTCTTGAAAACTTCTTCTCTAGTCTGCTGCAAATGGACCATTTGATTCAGCCTTCTCTACACGGGATCTTCTTCACTGTCAGCCTCCTGAAGTAGTTTGACTACCGAGGTAGCGAGAGAGGTAGGGAATACAGTATCAACTCCATAAACAAGCTCAAACGGTGACGTACCTATGGATTTCTTATGACTAACCCGATCTGCCCATATTGCATTGACCAACCTCTTATGCCAGCTCTTCTTATTTATTTCCAGCACTTCTTGATTATGTTGACTAATGATTTGTTCAAAGATTCCACCAATCCATTGCCTTGCAGATGATAGGTAGTTGAGTGACCCAAAATGATGTGATATTTATGACAAAACTCTACCATCCTTTTTTATTTGAAAGCTGATGTGTTATCAGTGATTAGCTTAATCGGGCAACCAAAGCGAGACAAGATGTTATTTTCAAGGAATGAAATGATTACCGTATCTGTAGCTTGTGTGGTGGGAATTGCCTCAATCCATTTTGTGAAGTAATCTATGGCTGTGAGGATCCATCTATGTTGTCCAAAAGAAGCGGGATGAATTTCGCCAATGAAATCCAATCCCAATTGCTGGAAAGGGGCACGCACCTCTATGGGCTTGAGTGGTAGAGGTTGTAACTTCCACTTTCCTTCGAAATTCTGACACTTATGAAAGCGCTTGACCATCTTATATACATCAACAAACAGTGTAGGCCAATAGTACCCTGCTCTGAAAATTCTTTTTGCGGTTGACTTCCAAAAAAGGTGACCACCACAGTCTCCTTGGTGATACTCCTCCATGACTTTCTTCGCTTCCTTTTCCACCAAACAATTTAACAAGATGCCACTAGGATCTTTCTAATACAATGTAGAATTAATAATGCAAAACTTGGCAGCCTTCAACTTGAGTGTTCTCGCTTTGTTTCTAGTCATGACGAGCAGTGGTGATAAATTTTTGAGCACATATATGAGATCTGAATACCATGGGGAAAGAGCAAACATTTCAGATACCTGAATTGACGATTCTTCCTCATTCTCATTAGACATAGCAGTGATCAGATTTTTCCAAGGCATGCAAGTTTGATTCAGCCATTAGCTTCACCAATCCTTGTCCTTTCGCCATCTTTGTGGGCTTTATTTCCACATCATATTCCAACAAGGCTGCAATCCACTTGCCTCTTCTTCCTTCTGGATCGGTCTCCACTAAAACATCTTTTACAGTAGCATTAAGAACATAGGCCAGAATGTGAGAATGTAGAATATACACTGGGAAATCTTTCAATGCCTTCACAAGTGCAAGGGCTTGCTTCTGAATGATGTTATACTTTAAGGCTGCGTCTCTTATAGATTTGCAGAAAAATGCAATGGGTATTTCATGATCATCTCTCTTCTGCAATAACGCTGCTACCATAGTATGCTCCGAAGCAAATGAAAACAATATGAGATCCTAAGTGGAGTCTGGGCTGACTAGAACTGGAGCTGAGGAAAGAGCCAATTTGACCAAATTGAAAGATTTTACAGCCTCTTCTGTCCATTTCACTTGGCTGTCCTTATTAAGCATGTTTGTCATCTCTCTTAGGTGCTCAGCAACATTAGGTACACAACGGCGTAGGAAATTCATCTTACCATTGAACGATTGTATCTATTTTTTATTCCGTGGCAGAATGATTTGCTGAATTGCTTGCACATGTGCTGGGTCGATACGGATGCCATCTTTTGAGATAATGTGCCAGAGTAGTTTTCTTTCTTCCATGGCAAACAAGCTCTTCTTTGTATTCAGTGACAAGCAATATTTTCTGCACTTTAGGAAGACAGTTTTAAGATGGTACATGCGCTCTTCATCAGATTTGGAAAACATCGTCAAATCATCCAAATACACCATCAAAAATACATCCTTCTCATTTGCCAAATCCAAGTCCATCGCACGATCAAATGTGGCACCCGCATTATTCAAACCAAAAGGCATATTAGCGTAATGAAATGTTCCCCATGGAGTGGTGAACGTTGTCTTGTCTCAGTCATCCTCATGGACAAAAACTTGGTTATATCCGAAATAACCATCAAGAAGTGACATACGAGATGCTCCCACTACTCTCTGAAGTATATGGTCCGTTTTGGGCAGTGGATAGTTGTCCTTCGATGAAACTTTGTTGAGATTTATGAAATCAATGCATAAGCAAATCTCACCTGTCTTCTTCCTTACGGGCACCAAGTTAGAGATCCAATTTGAAAATCTGATTGGCACAATGATCCCTGATTTGTACAACTTGTTGATCTCCTTTTCAATAGATGGCAACAACTTTGGATTTAGCCTTCTCCACTTCCGTCTGAATGGTTTTTGATTAGGATTGATGGGTATAGTGTGCTGAATTATATCGGTGTCATATGTCTTTAAGTCGGAATAGTCCCAAGCAAACACATCTGCAAATGAAGACATAAAACTGATATATTTGTCCTTGATTTTTGGCGGCAATGCTTTGGACAATTCTACCAATTTAGGATTTGTAGCTATCCTGATATTGACCTCTTCCACACCCTTCTTTGTTCATTGCAATGTTGGCTTGTGGGCTACATCATCTTGATCAAAGAATTCTTCTAGAGGTATCAAGCCTTTGGGAATGATGTTATTCTTCAACTGCAACATGTGCATTTCATTAATCTGCACCTCATTTGTACCATTACCTTTACCATAGTCATTTCCTTCATCAATTGAGGTCTCTTTGAACTTGCCTTTGTTTTGCAAAAAATCATCAATCTCTTCATCATCTTGGAATATTTGCCAATATCTCTGATTGTCTGGAACAGTTAGACGATGCTTGACATGGATTTCGAATTTGTTGCTAGAGTTCATAGGGATCTTCAAACTACTCGATGCCTTGGCAAGAGCATCGTCAATACTATTTTGTATATGAGGCACACATGTCAAGGTGTATTCTAAAAATAATTTGAAAATGTATAGGAATGTATTACACTAGGCCCGCATCCTGGGATGCTTTGCTTGATATTTGCCTCTGACCTGCTTGATAACGAATTCAGAGTCGCCATAGACTACAATCCTCTGAGCATTCAACTTTCTTAGAATCCTTAGGCCAGCAATCAGAGCTCCATACTCAGCTTCATTATTTGAACACTCAAAAGCCAACTTGTAAGAGCATACCTGCACGTTACTAGGGACTTTGTTTGGGGCGGAGAAAGGACTGCGTACCCAAATTCCAATTCTAGCACCATCATTTCCCACTACTCCATCGAAATCCATGGTCCACAAATTGTCTTCCTCCTCTTGCAAGTGCTGGAAATCTATTTGTTGTGCCTTGTCTACTTGTTGTCCATTATTTTCAGCTGATTTCCCAACAATGTTCTCCTGTTCTTGTTCTTCTTTCTTCAAAACTTCTCTGAATTTTTTTGTTATTTCTGGAATATCATCTGCTTCTACTAACTGACTATCTATATCATTTAATGTATCTGAATACAAAACAAATGACTCTAAATCTGTATGTACATAGTTAATTGGATGATTTATTGGTTTCTCCTTGCTTGTGATCATGCACTTCATTTTTTGTTCCCAATACAATTTCCTCATTTGTCCAAACACTAGAATCGTTGCATAGGAGAAATCTAGTTGTAGTGTCCCTTTCAGTTTTTCTACCCAAGACTTGGAAAGAAGCATGCCAAACCTTGGAGGAATGTCTGCTACCACAACATCCATCAAAACATTCTTCATTGGGAACTGATCCAAGCTCACAACCAAGTCTTTGATGAGACCTATAAACCTTACTCTGCTGGAATCAAATGAATAGAGATCATGATATTGTCGGGTGATGTCCAGACCAAGCTTATCCATGATTGCCTTGGACATGATATTGTGAGAATATCCGGAATCAAACATGGCATTATGTAACACAAAATCATGCAACCTTAAACTGATGTAAAAAGGTGGCACATCACTATTAGGACACTCACCATTTGATGTTGGCCCAAAAATCATTTCAGGATGATCATCTTCGACATTCACCATGTCGGACATTGGGTTCAAAATCAACATTTTAGATACTTGTCCTTTATAACTGTTGTTCTTCAATATTTCAGTCAAGGGAATGGATATCTTCAATTTAGAAATATTATTCTCTAAATTGAAAGCGGGAATCTTTTCTACCTCTTTGACTGGGATTTATTTCCTTTCCTTTTCTTTCGATGCAACTTGCTGATGTGATTGTTCTGCTGATGGTGATTTGCTGCTCTCCGGATCAACCGCCTCGTTTCCTTTCCTTTGTGTAACTGTTGAATAATTCTTTGACGCTTCAACATCCTTCTTTTTCTAAATAGGTCTGATCGGCACATCTCTGTTTATAAGTGAATATCGTTGTTGTTGGGCAGACAAACCATTCATGTAGCCTCTTTGGTACTCATCTGATTCTTCCTCCAAGACGATGTCGTTTGCTAGAGTGAAATCTACATCTTTGTGTGCCACTGAACTCTCTGGATAATCCTCCTCCTCAGTGAGATAAATAGGCAAATCATCACGAGTAAAGAGGTGATTTTCTTCGCTTATTACATTCCCGTCCTCATCTGATTCCATTCTGTGCGTCCTCATCTGATTCCATTCTGTGCACAAAATTTTGCTACAAAGGTGTCTGTACTAGTTGTTGTGCAATCTACTCTTGGGCTCGTTGATCTCTCTATCTTATTCTATATTTTGGTTGTTGCTAACCACGGAAGTTAGGATTTCTAACTTGTGGCTCTGGTTTTTCAAGTTTCACACTTTCAAGCATCTTCTCTACCTTCCAAAGTAGCTAATATACCGAGGAAGATTCTTCCTTTGCAGTGACCTTCTTCTCTGCTTTTTATCTAGCTCTCTTGGTTAGTAGATTTGCTTCAACACTGACCACTATCTTCTGCATGTCTTCCATTGTGGCCGGTTCTCTTTCTCTCAATTGATAAGCCATGTTAGCATCAAAACCATCCAGGAAATTCAACATGGCTAGTCCCATAGGTAGCCTTAGATTATCTAGAATTTCATTATAAACTCTATTGAATCTAATGCAATAATCTTGGACCGACTCACCAGCGTTTCTCTTGATTTGCTCATATTCGGCCAGAATTTCAAGAGGATTCTTTTTCACTTCCCAACGGTTTAAAAATTGTCTTTGTAGGTCAGCCAAGGTAGTGATACGAGCAGCTGGCAAACCTCTGAACGATTTCCTCACTTCACCTGCAAATGTTTGTACAAAAAGTCTCATTGCCACATTCTCCGCATCAATCTCATGAGGCTCATAAAAGTCTGCCATTCTATCCACATGTTGCTGAGTAGTAATGCCATTAGGAGTGCCATCAAAAAATGGGATTTTTCTTTCGTAATCCGCGGGCATATCATCTAAAACTTGAGGCAAAACAAGAGGTGCAAAACGGGCAGCCATCACTCTTGGCAAATTTGTCCTCAGAGGTGTCGGAGGAGTGTGCACAGTTTGTAAGGGGCTAGCAATTTGAGTTTGAAGCTGAGCTACTATGTAGTTATCAATCGATCGATTAGCCCTTTCCGTATCCAAGTCTACAAGAAATTGTGGATAGTAGAGTCAACTGCTCTTTTGGACTTGGTTTCGAACAATGATAATTCAAACTGCTCATCAAACTCCAGCTCTTCAATATAATCAAAAATGTCCAAGAATGAATAGGATTTGAGCACGGGCGATATAGATCTTTCTTGAAGACGAATTCTTGAAATCAAATTGGGATTTTCATAGATGTGTGGAGGGTTGGGATCTGGATTAGCTCTAGTGTAGCTTCTAGAAGCCAGCGTGCTATTGATAAAAATCAAAGGACACAACCAACTTTACTCAACCTATCAAATCCTAAACTTATCATCCGGAAGTTTAGAATTATTAAGAAGCAAGGGGATTGATTTCTTCCCCAGTGGAGTCACCATTATGTTAGCACCTAAATTTGCCTTAGGCTAAAGGAAGGCAAAATTCAAGCTAACCACAAACCATGCTCAGTCTGGTAGCTAGCCCCAGCCAAACAGGAGAGGGCTCTCTCCGAGTCACACTCAGTGAAAAGATAAATGAAACAGTCTAAGACGAATTACAATGAGATATTGATGTTAGGCTAGTAAGTAAATATGGATACAAGAAGTGAATTTTATGAATGACCGTGTTTCTGGGATGGTATGGGACCAATGGACCTCAATGAATAGAGAATTTAATACAAAGGCACAGATTACTTCATGAGGCAAGACAGGCGGAGAGTCCAACAATTTAGTTTGAAGCAACGCAGAATGGAGAGATTACTTAAGAGGGTGAAAAGCGCATGGGCAGAATGAATCCTTTTCAAGAGAAGAAGAACACTGAACATGAAATTTTCCCACAGGAAGAGTAATAAAATTGAATTCTACCTTATCTAACTTAGCAAATTTCACTGGAAATGAATATGAAATGAACTATGAAACATAACAAGATACATATGAAACATAACAGACACATTTTCTACACTCACAACCACATGAATCTCATGAAACAGAGACACTGCCTTTCATTAATCCTCTGTAAAAGTATACAATGAAGAAACAGATTTTCTTTCCCACAGTCTCCGAGAAGTTACAAGTGAACCAACCCTTTGCGTATAGTTTGCATACAATATATAGAATGTGCCATGAAGAGATATAACACCCAAGGGTTGGGGAGTTACTCGAATCATTACAAGATGAAGGTGGAGAGCCAAACATCAGCTACAGGTGTAGCGCCACAAACATGAAAAATGGCTTGGGTGACCCTTTTCCTTCCTCTACCACTTGGATAGATGCCCATATGGAGTGAAAATACTTTAAATGCTACCTTTGGTGCCAAAAAATTTAAGTGTAGATGAGCGGGCCCACTTTGGAGAAGTCTCGAATTGAAATTTCGCGAAAGAGAGGCAATTTGGGCCTTTTTTACTATGTGCGCTGCGCCCTTTTCTGAATGCGCCGCGCCAGTTTGAGGCCCGTTTTGAGGCACTTGTAGGATTCCAAAATGTGCCCAAGTGTTCTTTCTGGAAAGCATGTCTTGTCTACTTTCCAAACCAAGTGGAATTTTTTAATTTGGAGCTCATTTTCCCCTCCAAATCTTCATTCTCCCAAGACTCCTTCTAATGTGTCAAAATAGGGGTAGTGAGGCCATTTTTTGGGTGTTTTTGACCACCTGGAGACTCAAATCATGCCAAAATTTCTTTCCCGAGTGTTAGTAGTCATGATTTTTCATGCTGAATCCAAAAATGCAAAACATTTCTCATTTGGAGCTCCCAATCCTACGCGTCGGGCCGGTGGCGCGGCGCATATAGAGAAAAAAACCTGTGTTTGTGCCAAAAAATTTCCATGTGACCAAAATTGTCCCACATTTCTTGAAATGTGGGCTGGAGTTTCTCTAAGAGGCACTATGCTAGGCCATAGAAGCTTCAGCCAAGATTCGAAGCCGATCTTGCTCTTTTGCCTCTTTTGTTTCTCTGCTCAATTTGGCCTTCAAGCTCCTTATCCGAGCCTTTGCACTCATGTTCCGTGCCCTGTAATGACAAGCCATCCTCCTCAGTATGGTTTTGTCTCTGTTGGCCTTCTCTAGTAGTCTCTCTAGGTAGATATTGACCTACTCTAGCCATGACTCACGGTCGTTATTGATCTCTTGCTCCAAGGTAGTGAGCTCGATCCTCCTTTGTTGGGTAGCTTGTCGATTCCCATGGATGCTTTGCAGCTCCATGATTGCTTGCTGGTCCTCAAGTTGCTTTTTCCTTTGCTCCAGATACTTGATGATCCATCTGGCCCACTCCATATTGAGTATCAAGTCTTGGATCTCCGTGTCCTGCTCCTGAATGGTCATCCTAAGTTGGGCATTTTCCACCTCTGCCTCATCATCCTGAATGAGGATGACATCAGTCTCCTATACACCTAATGGCCCCTCATCATGCACGAGCTTCTTTCCCTTGTCCAGTACCTATGTCACTGATGCCGAAAGCGAGGCCCCTTCCACCCTGGGTGGAGATAACACTCGCTTTGCTGCTGCAAACAAGTGCCTACTGCCTCTCTGATATGTAACAAAAGTTGGCATGGTAGTGGTCTCATGGTGCTCATGCTGATGAGAAGGACCACCCATCTCCTGCTCTGGCTCTGATAGTACCTGTGGTGTGCTGAAGAAGTCATGGGAGATGAAGTCCTCCCAAGCAATGCCCTGCAATCCCAACTGATTTTCTACCAAAATCTGGATAAGAGCAAAGTGATACACACTGTTAAGCTGCTGCTGAGGGGTCTTATGCAGCATGAAGATGTTCATCCTCTCTATGTTCCTGCATATGAAAAATGGGAGGTTCATCATCCTCACCCTCGTGAAGTGCATGAGCAACCGGATGTGATAGGCATATAGTCGAGAGAACCTCCCTTCACAGCTGAAGTATTTCGTGATCAATCTTATGAGTGGAATGTACTCATCTTTCAAGTATCTGAAGGGAAAGACTCTTGTGAGCTAACTTAAGAATCTGGCCTTCATGTAAGGCTCATAGTGTTGCCTATCCACCTTCTTCTTCTTATGCCACTGTTCTCCAACATTTGGTATACCTATTGCCACTGATATAGCTTCGGGTGTCAATGTGAAAGTGACCCCGGCCAAGATAGACTGACCTCCATGTAGATGAAGCATAAATAAACAAGCCAACTCATGATGAACTCTAACATTTGCCACCCTTTGACAAAATTCAAAACATGATAGGTGCTGGAAGCATGACATGGCAAGAGGGCATGCTTGTAATTCAGTGAGGGTAGTGGGTTCATCCCTGACATGTTTGCAACTCTTGTGGTGTCTCCTGGGAGCCTGCTCTTCTGAGGATGAGTCACTCTGTGTCTCCATCTCATACTCAGACGAATGTTGTGATCTCATGACTGCAATGTGGACTGTGATTAGGCTGCCCTTTGATGATGGTGTGAGGCTGGGTGCCTTTGTAATATCTGTTACCAAGGGGAGCAATGAAACAAGGAGTATTAGTGAAGGGAGTGATGTAATGGGGATAGGGGCTCTAGGGAGAAATTGTTTAGGGATATGGGAGGAGTTTGGGTATTTTGATGGGGTAGGGTTTGGGGTTTAGTGTTGACCACATAGTGGAGGGATAGGGGAGAGGGTTTGGTAGTAATTTAGGGCAGGGGTTTTAGGAAAAATGATAAAGGGAGGATGGGAAAAATGATAGGTGAGGGGAAAAAGGTGAGTGGAGTGAAACCTTGGCACTAACAACACATTTTAACAACCCTAGCCATCATGTTTCTTGGTGATTTCTTATGGTTGATTTTATACATTTTGGTGGCATTGAAACATCTCTATAAACACCATATCATTGAAAAAATCTGATGAGAAAGGAATGTCATAAGGCCTACCTCTCAATTTGGTGTGCTTCACCAAAATTTAGAAGTGTTTGGGCACTGTTTTTGGTCCTTGTCTGTGTGAACCGCACGCAAAGCCGAGTGTGCCGCGCCTTGGGTATGCGCTGCGCCCTTAGAAAAATTGAACTGTGGGTAGGCTGCATGTGCGCCGTGACCTCTATGTGCACCGTGCCCTCTGTGTGCGCCACGCTCCTGGGTATATGCGTCGCGCCCTCTAAAACCACCTCCAACTCACTGAAACGATCACAAATGCACACTCACACCTTTACAATGCTTCTCCAAGGCTTGTAATAGCACAATCCCTTTGGTTTTGATAAAAAATTGTATATATAGCCTTGGAAGAGATGGGTTTAATTTTTTCCTCTTCAAAAACCCATTTTTCTAATGTTATGTTTTGGCACTTTTTCACTGACTTTAAAACACACTGATTTTCACTTTCCCTTTGAAATTTTAGCTCAAATGATGAATTTTTTGGCACTTTTTGCAGGGACTATACGACAGGACATTTGGCCATGGAAACCATGAATGCATCTGAAAAAATCAGCTAGCGACTTTTCTGAAAATTTTGTCATAAATGACACTATTTGACTCTTCTTCAAAACAGAGTTTCGAAGAAGAGTCGAAGTCTATCCGCATGACGATGAAGCTCTTTGAGCCATAACTGTGTAAGGGCCTCACTTTGGCCTGCATGGATTTATTGGACATGTTCAAAGACCAAATTGATGAATCCCTAGACCTAGACATCGAAATTGACTTTTGTCCTTTAGAGGACGAGACCTTGACTGTCATGGACTTTGATGATTATTGACAAACGACCTGAGCCAGTAGGAGCCAAAAATGAGGGGGAATGACTATCATGACCTTCTCCATCATATTATGGCATGCCCATAGTGAAATGCAACTGGGAGAATGGAGCGGGACACCTAAACATGAAATGCAAAAAGAGTTTTGATCTCTGACGGAGGACTGACCAGACAGACTCTAAAATTGGCTCCAATGGGGGATGGTAGCTCCTTGGAGGTGCCAAGAATAGCAGATCTCTGGAAGAGCTAGACAGTTCCTTCATCCATTGGGCTATGGAGTCATCATTTTGATAAATAATACAGGACTCTGACTCATTTATGAAACTAAAATGACCAAAAAATTGACTCAAACTTGACATTGAAATGAATTAAAGGCTAGCTTGAACAACTCTAACGAAACTGAAATAAAATGGTATTTACAGTGACAGTGGAAGCAATGTTAATAACATAGAAATGGTACCACTTGAGCAGTCGACCATTGATCGGCCCTCCTGGACAATCTTCTCCGTTTATTTCCTTCAGAAGAAAGGCATTCTGCCCCCGATATGCTGTAATCTTGAAAGGACCTTTCCAGAGGTTCTCGAACTTACCATGCTTGCCTTTCTCCTCATTCCTTGCATCCCACTTCAGCACCACATCATCCACCTTAAATCTATCCACCTTTGCCTTTCTGTCATAAATTTTCTTGATTTTCTCCTGCAATTTGGATGTGTTCTTGAAAATTTCTTCTCTAGTCTACTGCAAGTGGACCATTTGATTCATCCTTCTCTGCATGGGATCTTCTTCACTGTCGGCCTCCTGAAGAAGTTTGACAACCGGGGCAGCGAGAGAGCAAGGAAATATTGTATCAACTCCATAAACAAGCTCAAACGGTGACGTACCTATGTATTTCTTCTGACTGACCCGATCAACCCAAAGTGCATTTACCAACCTCTTATGCCAGCTCTTCTTATTTATTTCCAGCAGCTTCTTGATTATGTTGACCAATGATTTGTTTGAAGATTCCGCCAATCCATTGCCTTATGGATGATAGGAAGTTGAATGACCCAAAATGATGTGATATTTATGACAAAATTCTACCATCCTTTTTTATTTGAAAGTTGTTGTGTTATGAGTGATTAGCTTATTTGGACAACCAAAGCGAGACAAGATGTTATTTTCGAGGAATGAAATGATTACCACATTTGTAGCTTTTCTGGTGGGAATCACCTCAATCCATTTTGTGAAGTAATCTGTGGCTGTGAGGATCCATCTATGTTGTCCGGAAGAAGCGAGATGAATTTTGCCAATGAAATCCAATCCCCATTGCTGAAAAGGGGCACTCACCTCTATGGGCTTGAGTGGTAGAGGTTGTAACTTCCGCTTTCCTTCGAAAATCTAACATTTATGACAACGCTTGACCATCTTATATACATCAGCAAACAATGTCGACCAATAGTACCCTGCTCTTAAAATTTTGTTTGTTGTTGACCTCCAAAAAAGGTGACCACCACAGTCTCCTTGGTGGCAGTCCTCCATGACTTGCTTTTCTTCCTTTTCCACCAAACAATTTAACAAAACACCACCGGGATCTTTCCAATATAGTGTTGAATTAAGAATGAAAAACTTGGCAGCCTTCAACTTGAGTGTTCTTGCTTTGTTTCTAGTCATGCCGGGCGGTGGCGAAAAATTTTTGAGCACATATATGATATCTGAATACCATGGAGAAAGAGCAAACATTTCAGATACCTGAATTGGCAATTCTTCATCGTTCTCATTGGACATAGCAGCGATCAGATTTATGTCCAAGGCATGCAAGTTTGATTCAGCCATTAGCTTCGCCAATCCCTGTCCTTTCACTAGCTTTGTGGGCTTTACTTCCACATCATATTCTAGCAAGGCTACAATCCACTTGCCTCTTCTTCCTTCCGGATCGGTCTGCACTAAAACATCTTTTACAACAGCCTTAGGAACATAGGCCAAAATGTGAGAATGTAGAATATACACACGGAAATCTTTCCATGCCTTCACAAGTGCAAGGGCTTACTTCTCAATGATGTTATACTTTAAAGCGACGTCTCTTATAGCTCTGGTGAAAAATGCAATGGGTCTTTCATGATCATCTCTCTTCTACAATAATATCGCTGCCATAGTATGCTCCAAAGCAAATGAAAACAATATGAAATCCTGAGTGTAATCTGGGCTGACTAGAACTGGTGCTGAGGAAAGAGCCAATTTGACCAAATTGAAAGATTTTACAGCCTCTTCTGTCCATTTCCCTTGGTTTTCCTTCTTAAGAATGTTTGTCATCTCTCTTAGATGCTCAACAAGATTGGGTACAAAGCAACGTAGGAAATTCATCTTACCATTGAATGATTGTATCTCTTTTTTATTCCGGGGCAGATCGATTTGCTGAATTGCTTGCACACGTGCTGGGTCAATACAGATGCCATCTTTTGAGATAATGTGCCCGAGTAGTTTGCCTTCTTCCATGGCGAACAAGCTCTTCTTTGGATCCAGCGACAAGCCATATTTTCTACACTTTAGGAAGATGGTTTTAAGATGGTGCATGTGCTCTTCATCAGATTTAGAAAACACTATCAAATCATCCAAATACACCACCAAAAAGACATTGTTCTCATTTTCAAAAGCCAGGTCCATAGCACACTGAAATGTGGCACCCGCATTCTTCAAACCGAAAGGCATTTTTGCGTAATGGAAGGTTCCCCATGGAGTGGTGAATGTTGTCTTGTATCGGTCATCCTCATGGACAGAAACTTGGTTATATCCGGAATAACCATCAAGCAGTGACATTCGAGATGCTCCCACTACTCGCTAAAGTATGTGGTCCATTTTGGGCAGTGGATAGTTGTCCTTCAATGAAACTTTGTTGAGATTTCTGAAATCAATGCACAAGCGAATCTCACCTGTCTTCTTCCTTACGGGCACCAAGTTAGAGATCCAATCTGAAAATCTGATTGGCACAATGATCCCTGATTTGTACAACCTATTGATCTCCCTTTTAATAGATGGCAGCAACTTTGGATTTAGCCTTCTCAACTTCTGTCTGAATGGTTTTTGATTGGGCTTGATGGGTATAGTGTGCTGAATTATATTGGTGTCATATGTCTTTAAGTCAGAATAGTCCCAAGCAAACACATATGCAAATGAAGGCATCAAATTTATATATTTGTCCTTGATCTTTGGTGGCAATGCTTTGGACAATTTTACCAATTTAGGATCCACAGCTGTTCCAGTATTGACCTCTTCCACACCCTTCTCTGTTGGCTGCAATGTTGGTTTGCGGGCTACATCATCTTGATCAAAGAGTTCTTCTAGAGGTATCAAGCCTTTGGGAATAACATTATTCTTCAGCTGCAACACGCCCATTTCATCTGTACCATTACCTTTTCCATCATCATTTTCCTCATCAATTGAGGTCTCTTTGAACTTGCCTTTGTTTTGCAGAAAATCATCAATCTCCTCATCATCTTGGAACACTTGCCAGTATCTCGGATTGTCTGGAACAGTCGGATGATGCTTGACATGGATTTCAAATTTGTTGCTATAGTTCATTGGGATCTTCAAACTACTCGTTGCCTTGACAAGAGCATCAGCAATACTATTTTGTATATGAGGCACACATGTTAAGGTGTATTCTAAAAACAATTTCAAAATGTCTAGGACTGCATTACGGTAGGCCCGCATCCTGGGATGCTTTGCTTGATATTCGCCTCTCACCTGCTTGATAACCAATTCAGAGACGCCATATACTGAAATCCTCTTGGTGTTCAACTTTCTTAGAATCTTTAGGCCAGCAATCAAAGCTTCATACTCAGCTTCATTATTTGAACACTCAAAATCCAACTTGTAAGAGCATACCCGTACGTTACTAGGGACTTTGTTTGGGATGGAGAAAGGAATGCGTACCCAAATTCCAATTCTAGTGCCATCATTTCCCACTTCTCCATCGAAATCCATGGTCCACAAACATTCTTCCTCATCTTGCAAGTGCTGGAAATCTATTTGTTGTGCCTTGTCTGCTTGTTGTGCATTATTTTCAGTTGATTGCCCAACAGTGTTCTGTTGTTCTTGTTCTTCTTTCTTCAAAACTTCTCTGAAATTTTCTGTTATTTATGGAATATCATCTACTTCTACTAACTGACTATCTATATCATTGAAACTATCTGAATAAAAAACAAAAGACTCTAAATCTGTATGTAGATAGTTAATAGGATGATTTATTGGTTTCTCCTTGCTTGTGATCATGTACTTCATTTTTTGTTCCCGGTACAATTTCCTCATGTGTCCAAATACTGGAATCGTTGCATAGGATAAATCTAGTTGTAGTGTCCCTTTTAATTTCGCTACCAAAGACCTGGAAAGAAGAATGCCAAACCTTGGAGGAATGTCTGCTACCACAACATGCATCAAAACATTCTTCATTGGGAGTTGATCCAAACTCACAACCAAGTCTTTGATGAGAGCTATACATCTTACTCTGCTGGAATCAAATGAATAGAGATCATGATATTGCTGGGTGATGTCCAGACCAATCTTATCCATGATTGCCTTGGGCATGAGATTGTGAGAAGCTCCAGAATCGAACATGGCGTCATGTAACACAAAACCATGCAACCTTAAACTGATGTAAAAAGGTGGCACATCACTATCAGGAGACTCACCATTTGACGCTGGCCCAAAAATCATTTCAGGTTGATCATCTTCAACATTCACCATGTCGGACATCGGGTCCAAATTCAACATTTTAGATACTTGTCATTTATAGTTGTTGTTCTTCAATATTTCAATCAAGGGGATGGATATATTCAATTTAGAAATCTCATTCTCTAAATTGAAAGCGGGAATCTTTTCTACCTCTTTGACTGGGATTTCTTTCCTCTCCTTTTCTTTCGATGCAACTTGCTGATGTGATGGTTTTGCTGATGTTGATTTGCTGCTCTCCGGATCAACTGCCTCCTTTTCTTTCCTTTGTGTAACTGCTGAATCATTCTTTGACACTTCAACATCCTTCTTTTTTTGAATGGGTCTGACCGTCACATCTCTATTTCTCAGTGAACATCGCTGCTGTTGGGTGGACAAAGCATTCATGTAGCCTCTTTGGTATTCATCTGATTCCTTCTCCAAGACGGTGTTGCTTGCTAGAATGAAATCTACATCTTTGTGTGCAGCTGAATTCGCTGCATACTCCTCCCCTTCGGTGAGATAAGTAGGCAAATCATCAGGAGTAAAGAGGTGATTTTCTTTGCCTATTACATTCCCGTCTTCATCTGATTCCGATCCATCCACAAACTTTTGCTGCAAAGGTGTTTGTACTGGTTGTTGTGCAATCGGCTCTTGGGCTCGCTGATCTCTCTACCTTATTGTATACTGTGGTTGTTGTTGGCCACAGAAGTTAGGATTTCTAACTTGTGGCTCCGGTTTGTCAAGTTTCACTCTTTCTAGCATCTGCTCTACCTTCTGAAGTAGCTGATCTACGAAGGAAGATTCTTCCTTTGCAGTGACCTTCTTCTCTGCTTTTGCTCTAACTCTCTTCGTTAGCAGATTTGCTTCAATGCTTACCGCTATCTTCTACATGTCTTCCATTGTGGCCGGTTCTCTTTCTCTCAATTTATAAGCCATGTCAGCATCAAAACCATCTGGGAACTTCAACATAGCTAGTCCCACAGATGGCCTTAGATTATCTAGAATTACATTATAAATTGTATTGAATCTAGTGCAATAATCTTGGACCGAGTCACCAATGTTTCTTTTGATTTTCTCATACTCAGCCAGAATTTGAAGAGGATTCTTTTTCACTTCCCAGCGGTTTAAAATTTTTCTTTGTAGGTGAGCCAAGGTAGCGATACGTGCGGCTAGCAAACCTTTGAACCATTTCCTCACTTCACCTGCAAATGTCTATACAAAAAGTCTCATTGCCACATTCTCCGCATCGATCTCGTGCAGTTCATAGAAGTCTGCCATTCTATCCACATGTTGCTGAGTAGTAATGCCATTAGGAGTGCCATCAAAAAATGGGATTTTTCTTTGGTAATCAACGGGCATATCATCTAAAACTTGAGGCAAGACAAGAGGTGCAAAACGGGCAGCCATCACTCTTGGTGGATTTGTCCTCGGAGGTGTTGGAGGAGTGTGCACAATTTTTAAGGGGATAGCAATTGGAGTTTGAAGCTGAGCTACTATGTAGTTATCAATAGACTGGTTAGCCCTTTCCGTCTCCAAGTCTACAAGAAACTGTGGATTCTGGACAGTAGAGTCAACTGCTCTTTCGGACTTGGTTTCAACAACGATAATTCAAATTGCTCATCAAAATCTAGCTCTTCAATATACTCAAAAATGTCCGAGCATGAATGGGATTTGAGCACGGGCGATATAGAGCTTTCGTAACGACGAATTATTGAAATCAAATTGGGATTTTCGTAGATGTGCGGATGGTTGGGATCTAGATTATCTCTGGTGTATCTTCTAGAAGCCAATGTGCTATTGAGAAAAATCAAAGGACACAACCAACTTTACTCAGCCTATCAAATCCTAAACTTATCATCCAGAAGCTTAGAATTATTAAGAAGCAAGGGGATTGATTTCGTTCCCCAGTGGAGTCGCCACTATTTTAGCACCTAAATTCGCCTTAGGCTGAAAGAAGGCAAAATTCAGGGTAACCACAAACCATGCTCAGTCTGGTAGCTAGTCCTACCAGAACAGGAGAGGGCTCTCTCCGAGTCACACTCAATGAATAGATGAACGAAAAGGCATGAGATGACTTATAGTGAACTATTTATCTTAGGCTAGTAAGTGAATATGAATACAAGAAGCGATTTTTATGAATGACTGTGTTTTCTGGGATGGTATGGGACCAATGGACCTCAAATGAAATAGAGAACTTAATACAAAGGCACGGATTACTTCGTGAAGCAAGATAGGCAGAAAGCCTAGAAATTTAGTTTAAGATAGTGCAGAATGGAGAGATTGATTAAGAGGGTGAAAAGGGAATGGACAACATGAATCCTTTTCAACAGAAGAATGAACACTGAACATGAAATTTTCCCACAGGAAGAGCAATAAAATTGAATTCTACCTTAGCTAACTCAGAAAACTTCACTAGAAATGAATATGAAATGAACTATGAAACATAACAAGATACATATGAAACATAAGAGACACATTTGCTACTCTCACAACCACATGAATCTCATGAAATAGAGCCACTCCCTTTTATTAATCCTCTATAAATAATATACAATGCAGAAACTGAGTTTCTTTCGCATAGTATCCCAGAGGTTACAAGCCAACCAACCCTTTGCAAATAGCTCGCATGCAATATATAGAATGTGCCATGAAGAGATAGAACGCCCAAGGGTTGGGGAGTTACTCGAATCATTACAAAATGAAGGTGGAGAGCCAAGCATCAGCTACAGGTGCAGCGCCACAAACATGACAAATGGCTTGGGTGACCCTTTGCCTTCCTTTGACACTTGGATAGATGCCCATCTGGAGTGAAAAGTTGGGAAGCGAAATTTCACGAAACAGAGGCATTTTGGGCCTTTTTTCCTATATGCGTCGTGCCCTTTTCTGTATGCATCACGCCACTTTGAGGCCATTTTTGAGGCACTTTCAGGAGTCAAAAATGTGCCCAAGTGTGCTCGTTGGAAATCTTGTCCTGTCTACTTTAAAACCCAAGTCGATTTTTTGACTTTGGAGCTCACTTGCCCCTCCAAATATTCATTCTCCCAAGACTGCTTCCTGTGTGTCAAAATAGGGGCAGTGAGGCCATTGTTTGGGTGTTTTTGACCTCCTGGAGACTCAAATCATGCCCAAATTTCTTGCCTGAGTGCTAGTAGTCGTGATTTTGCATGCTGAATCCAAAAATGCAAACCATTTCTCATTTGGAGCTCCCAATCCTACGCGTCACGCCGGTGGTGTGACGCGTATAGAGAAAAAACCTGTGTTTGTGCCAAAAAATTCCCATGTCACCAAAATTGTCCCAAATTTCTTGAAATTTGGGCTGGAGGTTCTCTAAGAGGCACTATGTTGGGCCACAGAAGCTTCCACCACGATTCAAAGCTGATCTTGCTCTTTTGCCTCTTTTTTTGCTCTGCTCAGTTTGGCCTTCAAGCTCCTTATTCGGGCCTTTGTGCTCATGTTTCGTGCCCTGTAATGACAAGCCATCCTCCTAAATATGGTTTTGTCCCTATTGGCCTTCTCCAGAAGTCTCTCCAGGTGTAGATCGACCCGCTCTAACGAAGACTCATGGTCATTGTTGATCTCTTGCTCCAAGGTATTGAGCTCAATCCTCCTTTGCTGGGTAGCTTGTCGATTCTCACAGATGCTTTGCAGCTCCATGATTGTCTACTGGTCCTCAAGCTATTTTTTCCTCTACTATATATACTTGATGATCCATCTGGCACTCTCCACATTGAGTATCAAGTCTTGGATCTCTGAGTCCTACTCCTGAATGGTTATCCTAAGTTTGGCATTTTCTGCCTCTGCCTCATCATCCTGAATGAGGATGACATCGATCTCCTGCACACCTGATGACCCCTCATCATGCACGGGCTTCTTGCCCTTGTCCAGTACCTGTGTAGTCAATGCCAGAAGTGAGGCCCCTTCCACCCTAGGTGGAGATAGCACTCGCTTTGCTGCTGCAAAAAAGTGCCTACTGCCTCTCTGATATGTAACAAAAACTGGCATGGTAGTGGTCTCATGATGCTCATGCTAATGAGAAGGACCACCCAACTCCTGCTCTGGCTTTGATAGTACCTGTGATGTGCTGAAGAAATCACGAGAAATGAATTCCTCCCAAGCAATGCCCTGCAATCCCAACTGATGATCTACCAAAATCTGAATAAGAGCAAAGTGAAACACATTGTTAAGCTGCTGCTGGGGGGTCTTATGCAGCATGAAGGTGTTCATCCTCTCTATATTCTTGCATATGAAAAACGGGAGGTTCATCATCCTCACCCTGGTAAAGTGCATGAGCAAGCAGATGTGATAGTCATATAGTCGAGAGAACCTCCCCTCACAACTGAATTATTTCATGATCAATCTCATGAGTGGAACATACTCATTTTTCAAGTATTTGAAGGGAAACACTCCTGTGAGCTCATTCAAGAATCTGGCTTTGATGTAAGGCTCGTAATGTTGCCTATCCACCTTCTTCTTCTTATGCCACTGTTTTCCAACATTTGGTATACCTTTTGCCACTTATATAGCTTCGGGTGTCAACGTGAAAGTGACCCCGGCCAAGATGGACTGACCTCCATGTGAATGAAGCACAAATAAACGGGCCAACTCATGATGAAATCTAACATTTGCCACCCTTTGACAAAATTCAAAACATGATAGGTGCTGGAAGCATGACATGGCAAGAGGACATGCTTGTAACTCGGTGAGGGTAGTGGGTTCATCCCTGGCATGTTTTCCACTCTTCTGGTGTCTCCTGAGAGCCTGCTCTTCTGAGGATGAGTCACTCTGTGTCTCCATCTCATACTCAGACGAATGTTGTGATGTCATGAATACAATGTGGACTGTGATTAGGCTGCCCTTTGATGATGGTGTGAGGCTGGGAGCCTTTGTAATATCTGTTACCAAGGGGAACAATGAAACAGGGAGTATTAGTGAAGGGAGTGATGTAATGGGGATAGGGGTTATAGGGAGAAATTTGTTTAGAAATATGGGAGGAGTTTGGGTATTTTGACGGGGTAGGGTTTGGGGTTTAGTGTTGACCACATAGTGGAGGGATAAGGGAGAGGGTTTGGTAGTAATCTAGGGCAGGGGTTTTACGAAAAATGATAAAGGGAGGATGGGAAAAATGATAGGTGAGGGGAAAAAGGTGAGTGGAGTGAAACCTTAGAACTAATTACACATTTTAACAACCCTAGCCATCATGTTTATTAGTGATTTCTTATGGTTGATTTTATACATTTTGGTGGCATTGAAGCATCTCTATAAACGCCATATCATTGACAAAATCTGATGAGCAAGGAATGTCATAAGGCCTACCTCTCAATTTGGTGTGCTTCACCAAAATTTGGAAGTGTTGGGCGCTATTTTTGGTCCTTGTCTATTTGCGCCGCGTGCAAAGCCCAGTGCGTCACGCCCTAGGTATACGCCATGCCCTTAGAAAACTTGAACTGTGGGCAGGCTGCGTGTGCGCCACGCCCTTTGTGTGCGCCGCGCTCCTGGGTATATGCGTCACACCCTCTAAAACCACCTCCAACTCACTCAAACACTCACAAATGCACACTCACATCTTTACAAGGCTTCTCCAAGGCTTGTAATAGCACAATGCCTTTGGTTTTGATAAAAAATTGTATATATAGCCTTGGAAGAGATGGGTTTAATTTTTGCCTCTTCAAAAGCCCATTTTTCTAATGTTATGTTTTGGCACTTTTTCACTGACTTTACAACACATTGATTTTCACTTTCCGTTTGAAATTTTAGCTCAAATGATGAAATTTTCGGCACTCTTTGTAGGGATTGTACGACAGGACATTTGGCCATGGAAACCATGACTGCATCTGAAAAAATCAACTAGCAACGTTTTTGAAAATTTTGTCATAAATGACACTGTTTGACTTTTCTTCAAAATAGAGTTTTGAAGAAGAGTCGAAGTCTATCCGCATGACGATGAAGCTCTCTGAACCATAACTATGTAAGGGCATCACTCTGGCCTGCATGGCTTTACTGGACATGTTCAAAGACCAAACTGATGAATCCCTAGACCTAGACATCGAAAATGACTTTTGTCCTTTAGAGGACCAGACCATGACTTTCATGGACTTTGATGATTATTGACAAAAGACCTGAGCCAATAGGAGCCAGACATGAGGGGGAATGACTATCATGACCTTCTCCGTGAGATTATGGCATGCCCCTAGTAGAATGGAGCTGGGAGAATGGAGCAAAACACCTAAACATGAAATGCAAAAATATTTTTGATCTCTGACGGAGAACTAACCAGACCGACTCTAACAGAGTCCAGATAAGAAATCAGCTACCTGATTTTCCTTTCCAGGCATATCCACTATCGTGATGGAAAATTCCTACAACAACAAAAGCCACCTAGTAATCCTACCATTAGTAACTAGTTTATTCATGAGATATCAAATGGAAAATTAGTTAGTGTGTACAAAAACTTCATAGCCCGTGATGTAATGTCTAAACTTATTAATATCATAAATCATGGCAAGGAATTGTTTTTTAGTTACAATATAATTCAATTCTACAAGAGTTAAATTTTTACTAACATAATAAATAGCATGGGTTACAAGATCCTCCTTTTGTCCCAGTACTGCTCCTATGGCTGAATCAGAGGCATCAGTGGAAATATGAAAATTCAATTTCCAATGTGGGCCTCTCAAGGCCGGTGTTGAAGAAATTTTTTCCTTGAGTGTAACAAATGCAGCTTGACACTCATCATTCCAATGAAATTCAACTTATTTATTCAATAATTTAAATAATGGAGAGGCTACATTTGTAAAATTTTCAACGTGCATGTCCAAGGAAACTTCGAACTCCCTTCTAATTGGTTGGTGGGGGCAGCTTCGCAATGACTTCAATCTTTGCCGGATAAAATTTAATTCATGCAGTAGAAACATGATGACCCAAAGCAATACCTTCATTCATAATCATAAAACATTTTTTATTAATTAATGAGAAATTAGTTTCTCTACATCTCTATAAAACTTTCTCAAGATTCTTGAAAAGTTTCACCCATGACTATTAAGTCGTCCATATAAACCTTTACGCAATCATGCAAAAGATCAGAGAAAATACCAAGGACCGCCCGCTGGAATGTGGCTGATGCGTTGCATAACCCAAATGGTAATAACCTATATGCATATTTTCCATAATTACATGTGAATGTAGTCTTTTCCCGGTCTTCTAGAGCTATCCTAATTTGATTATACCCATTGAACCCATCTAGGAAGGGAAAATATTTTTTTCCTCCTAAAGTGTCCAGCACTTGGTCTATAAAAGGAAAGGGAAAGTGATCTTTCAAGGTACCCTTTTTTAGTTCCCTGTAATCCACACACACTCACCATTTACCATTCTTCTTGGGGACAATAACCAACGGAGATACCCTCTGGCTATCTGAGATAGGATAGATGAACCATACATTTAGCAATTTCTGCAATCCATGTTGCACAATTTCCCTTAAAGCGGGGTTCATCCTCCTTGTGTCTGTCTCACAGGCCTGGATTTCTCTTCTATAAAAATATGATGAATGCATGTGTCTGGGTGAATGCCTCTCATATCTGTGTATTTCCAAGAAAAAGTGTCTGAAAAGTTTTTCAATGCTTGAATTAACTGTTTTTCCTGTTCAGGGGTTAAGGAAGAATTAATATTCAAAGGTTTTTCAGGAAAAAATTCATCTGCCTTACTCCCCCATTGAGTCATGGAATATGTAGGAAATGTAGACAATAAGGCTTAATGTAGTTCATCTACTGCACTATGCTCATGAAAATCCTAGAGATTAGTAATGAAATCTAAATTATGACTAGACTGGCCTTCTTCTTGCTGTAAAAAGTCAAGATTAGAAATACAACAATTTATCAAATTTTCTTCTCAATTTTCTTTAAGGCTCATGGCTTGGGCGATTGTCAAAATTGGTCGAGTACATTTTGAATCATGCTCTTCTTCTTCAACCCAATGTGTATTTTATGATCTTAAGGGAGGTTGAGCAGGGGGATACAAATTAATGTGCTTTATTTTAGTACCATGAGTGATGGTCATGTTTCCAGACCTATACCCTATGTAGGCATCTGTCGTAGCTAACCATAGTCTCCCCAAGATCGAAGGATGCCCTCCTAAGTTATTTTTGGGTTGAAGAACGTAAAAATATATAGGATAATTCCAGGAATCCAATGAGATGACAATGTCTTCTAATACCCCCTCTGGCTTTAACTTAGACATGTCAGCTAGCTCTAACATGGTAGGATTAGGCAATAAGTCAAAGGTTTCTATTTTAGATAAGGTCTCCATAGTCATCACATTAATGGCTGCACCCAAATCCATTCAAATGATTTTTATAGGTTGTCCATTGATAAAGGTGGTAACCATAGGGATTCCAGGGTCTGCATATTTTTCAGTAACAAATCCAATAGACATTAAACTTGCAAGATTTCCACCTACTTGAATTATAGAGAGTTTTTTCTTTTGTCTTGCTAGTCTCTTGGTAGACAACTCCCTTACTGTTTTGCAATAGATTGGGATATCTTTAATTTCTTGTAGCAACGGGATCTTAATGCATACATTTCTCAGTTCAGACACAAGATCAAACTCAAGTTGCTTTAGTTTCATTTCCAACCTCTCCGGAAAAGGAGGTTTGATCGTATGGGATGAGGAAGGTTCTTGTGGCCTTGAAGTAGGTTTTTCTCCTGGTTCAAAGTGTGGTTTCAACTTTATGCATTTTGAGAGTATCTTCCTCTACAATATCTTCAATTCTTTCGGGCTGAGTAACCACTTTTCTGAACCTAAGCTAGATTTCCTACAGTAAGATAGGAAATTTGTGTAACATAGGAACAAAAATTTCCTGCGATGGCTGTGGTGCAATACAGTAGGTAGGAAAAGTGGGATAAGTGACCAATCCAATGTTGTGAGTGGATTGGATGGTTTTATTATTGGGGTTAGACACTACCTAGGAAGGAAGTTGTGTAGGAAAAGGTTGATTTGGTGGGGAATACAATTGAAGTTGTTGTTATTGAGGTTGAATCATTTGTTGTTGTGTGGGCTACGGTGGATAAAAGTTTTGAGAAGGAAAATTCTGAGTGGTAGGGTAAGAAAACTTCCCCTACCAAGGTTGTTGTGGAGATCAACGTTGTCAGGGCATTGGAATATTCGACATCTGATTTTGAGTATAAGGAACTTGATAACGCAACTGAGACATACTTGCAACATGTGGTTGCCATGGTCTTTGAGGTGCCATTGCATAAAGTGCATTGATAGCTCCCTCATCTCCTAGATATGCTGCTTTGATTTTAGGAAGTGAGGGACATTGATCAGTGGAATTCTCTGCTTCATAGATTCGGCATACCTCTATACTATCTGTAGGACATTCCCTCAAGGCATGCTTCTTCCTACATTTCGAAAAGAACACTGCCAGGGCTTTCTAAAATTCCTCCTGTTTTTCCTGTTTCTTCTTAACCTACAAAAAATATAATTGAGAAGATAATTTGCTAAGAATATCAGTTTTAAAATTTTCAAATAAATTACCCATTTCAGCTCTGGTTACTCTAGCTCCAGCAACTGACTTGACAAGCTTGGAAGAAGTATCTCTTGTTCCTCCTCCAACTTTAGAATCTCCTCTTGAATATCATAGACATATGTCACATACCTTATCATAGCCTAACTTTGATATGTCACCTCCTCTCATTAAGTTAAAAATCTCCAGAGATTCTGGTCTAATTGCTTTGAGAAAAATTGTTCGTTTAGTATCCTTGCTCAGTTGATTCATTTTGGATCTCTACATATACTGAAATCTCTCCACCAAGTCTTTAAGACTCTCCCCCTCCTTCTAAGTCATGCCATAAATTTCTTCTCTTAGGTCCCTAGTCTTGCAATAATATTGATATATACTTAAGAATATCTTTTTCATTTCCTCCCAAGTTATAATGGAGTTTGAAGCCAACCCCATAAACCACCTGAGAGTTGCATCGTTCAATGTTGTAGGAAACAACTTCAGCTTCTGAGCTTTGGAAGAATAGTCATAACTCCTGCATAATACATCAAACTCGAATAAAAAATAATTAGGATCTTCACAGAACCCCACGAGAGTTAGGGAAGCCTGAAGGAGGAATATTCTTCATCTGAGTAGCTCCACCAGTCTCCCTGATAGGAAATTCGAATATGACCAGTTCTTCTTCCTTCTCATCGTATCCATCTATGTGACTAGTCCCCTCTTGATGAGCCATTCTTGACCAAGAGGAAGTGGGGGCTTTGTAAACTACAAATTCTGCAGAATAAATGGTTTGAAATTCTGGTTCTTGAATAGGATTGCCAAGGAATTCCTTTTCAGGTTGACCACTGAGCAAATATGTTGTTTTCCTTGTGAGAGGAGATTCAAAATGGGCAGCAACAAAATATTTTCCTACAGAAGCTACTACTGTAGAGGCAGGAATATTTTCTAGGCTCTTTTGAGGACCACATACCTCTTTTCCGGACTCTTCTTCTCTTATTGCCTTATATCTTGTAGACTTCGTTTTCCTTGCCAGTGTATTAGTAAATGAAGTGATTCTCACGCCACCACAAAAGAAATTTGTAGATGTTGGACCCTATCATCTACTAAGCAAACAAATTTAAAAGAAATTACTTACCAAACAATCACAACATGGCTTTGGCAAATTTCTGACCTCCTTTGGTGCGTAGGTGTTGCCCTTCGTCTTACCACTTCGACTCCCCCAATCCTGAAACTTCCAAACAATGCATGTAATACAAAAACACTTTACTATTATCCCTTTAGCACCTCCCCAACAATGATGCCAAAATGTTGAGTCAAATTATGACCTTATAATTTGATTAACATAAATCATTAACCCAGGGCAGGTAAGCTTGTGAGATGTTGCACAAAATATATGTAGGCTTAACGCTTTCAGTGCTGATTAATTTGGCTAGTCAATCATACAAAACTAATGACTCTTTCCTGCATCAATCACTTAGCAACAAAGGCTATATAGTTAATCAAACATACTTCTACAGCTCTTAAGATTGTTGATGATGATTAGGAAAACATATAGAAATCAACTTACAACAAACTCAGAAATTCACTCAACATTATAAATCAAATCTTAATTAAATGAATTCCACACATTAACAGGAAACTAGTTGATTCAATCAATTGATGTTGATATATCAGAAAGAGTGCATTAGCTGTAAAATCAAATTATTATTACATAACAGAAATAAAATGCATAAACACTAAACTACGGGAGTTGTGAGCAAAGGGGGCCCTCCCTTATGTTAGGATATTCCGACACATAGGAATAGTTAAGCTCAACTTGGTCTAGTATAGAGTTAGGTATAGAGTTAGGTAAAGTGTGTTTCTTTACCGTTGTACATTTTGTAACTTACAATCCGACGGTCACGATATGTAGTGATCCGACGGTTCATTCTCTCCTCGGTATTACCGACACTTGATCCGTGGCTTGACCGATTGGTCCATGAATTCTATTTAAAGCGCATGGAGGGTCATTTGTAGGTTCACCATGCATGAGAGAAGCTAATGTAAATTTTCATTCTTTTTAATAAATTTCCTGTAGCAGCCACGTTGGCGCAGGCCGTGGACTGTTTCCCTCTCTGAGGGTTTTAACCACGTCAAAATACTGGTGTATTGATCTGTGATCTGTTTGTGAGCGGTGTCCTTTTGGTGTTCTGTCTGAGGGACTTACCTGTAAATTCCTACATGTATCAGAGCTATTTGAGGGCCGCGTCCATTGGTGATCCAAATCTGAAGCCGGTAGAACTGCATGCGGCTGTCGTTTCCTAGATCTACTGTTTCTGACTGCTTTCGGGCCGAGAAGACTGCTCTGTTGTGTTCAGAGCATCTGTTCCAGTGAGGAACCCCTTTCGTTTCACGCGAAAAGGTTTCCGGTAGCCCTATCTGCGTCATTTTTAAGATCTGGAGGTATACAGTCTTTATTTGCAGTTTACTGTTATTTTCTCTCTGCTTATTTCGGTTTCGGTTTATATAGCTTTTTTTTAACCGGATCTATACCTTTCATTTCTGTGTATGCTCTTTGCCCTGCGACTCTGTGCGATCTGGGCAAATCAGAAACAGAAAGGAAGGATTTTTTCTCATGCGTATGCTCTTTTCCCTGCACCTTAGTGTGATCTCGAAAATCAGAAACATTGAGAAAAATATTTAGT
>APFE030847357.1:0-12875 GCA_000404065.3 Pinus taeda | reverse complement strand
AATAAGAAAGTGAAGTTCTAAATAAATAAATAAATAAAGGAAACTATAAAAATAATATGAATAAAGTCAAGTTAATAAAAAGTAAAAGAATATAATAAGCAAGAGTTAATAATGGAAAAAGATAAGTTAAGAAAAAGTTAAGGCAAAAAAATAGAAATTTGCATAATGAAACATGGACTATATGTGTGAAGATTATCTTTCCAGTTTTTTAACAAATTGTTCTATTTAATGGATGAGAAAGATGATGTAAGGCATTATTCTTTTCCTAGGATAACTCTAGGATAGAAGAATTCACTGGCTAAGGTAGTTTATTAAGGGGGCGGGGGTGGTCAGATGTAGAAGGACATAGTGCATCTAAGCCTACAATTGGGTGGAAAGTCGTATCAAAAATGTTGGTTGTGATTACTTGGATTTTAATAGTGCAACGGTTTTGGAGTTACAAGTAAGTTAATTATTTGTTCTAAAGGTAAGTTCTCACCACTCATCATTCTTGTACTAATTAATCAAAATTTTCCCTATGTTGATGATTAATGGCCTTGAATTTATTTTCAAAGTGTTTTTCGTATTTAATTATGTTTTATATGAAATGGCTTATACATGAAACATAATTAAATCAACGCTTTTGAAGTTACAAAGTTAATTATTTGTTCTAAAGGTAAGTTCTCACCACTCATCATTCTTGTACTAATTAATCAAAATTTTCCCTATGTTGATGATTAATGGCCTTGAATTTATTTTCAAGTGTTTTTCATATTTACTTATGTTTCATATGAAATGTCTTATACATGAAACATAATTAAATATGAAAAACAACTTACAAAAAAATTCGAGGCCTTTAATCATCAACATAAGGACAACTTCGAATAATTAGTACAAGAATGGTGAGTGGTAAGAACTTATCATTAGAATGAAGAACTAAATTACTTGGAGATTTAGAATCGTTGTGTTATTCGAATCTGTCTAACCATAGCCAATGTTGACGACTCTCCGCTCAACCATAGGCTTAGCTGCACTATGTCCTTGTATAACTTGTCATCCCCAAGCCCTCAATCAATTGTCTTAGCCATTGAATCCTTCTATCCTAGAGTTCTTCTAGGAAAGCAATAATTCCTCACATCCTCCTCAACCATTAAATAGAACAATGTGTTCGAAAAATGGAAAGATAATCTCCATGCACATATTCCATGTGTCATTATGAAAATTTCTATTTTTTGTCTAAAGTTTTTCTTAGCTCAACTTTTTCCATATTTAACTCTTTAATATTTTATTCTTTTATTCTTTTATTAACTTTACTTTATTCTTACTATTTTTATAGTTTCCTTTATTTATTTATTCAGAAATTCATTGCATTATTTATAAATTTATTTATTATTTATTTACTATTATTATATTATTTTTATTTTATTTTATTTCTTTATTTATTAATATTCTCACTTGTATTGTTTATTATTTTATTTGTTTTATTGTTATTATTACTATCATTATGATTTATTGATTTAATAATATGGGGCATTACTTATTCCCCCTCTTTAAGGAACTTCATCCAAAAGTTAAGTTTAATCATTTAACTTATAGGTTATTATTTATTTATTTATTTCTTCTCTCATATCCAACACCCTTCATTGTAACTAGTATAAGGACCACCCAAGTGACAACAACATGCATCAAAGGTTACATCACATCACCAAGGAAAGTGAAAGTACTCTCAAGATCTTATTTCCCAACTTCTGGAACCATGCTTAAAGCCTCGTCTGTCTACACTAAAGCCCCAAGGCTCAAACCTCATCTACCCCGAGATAATCATCTAGTCTGGTGCTCACATACCCCAATCATATCGAAAGACTGACCCAAAATCCCTCCACATCTCCTACCAGGTACATCCCCAAGCATCAAAGTCCTACACCATGTTCTAGACTTCAACATCACAACTCCGATTTCATGCACTCAAACTCTCAAGATGATCCCATAACCCATCAAGAGTTATACAAGGAAAAAGAAACATTGGCATAAGTAGTTGGTTAAGTCTATCCCCAGCCCATAAGGTGCTGCATATTCTCCCCCATAGGTATGGGCTCCCGCGAGATCATCAAATAAACCACCCCTCTCATCCTAGTGGTTGAATCCCTATGAGTCACCACCTCTCAACATGCAACCAATGCATTAGTTATATACTCATAAAACCTTACCTTATACAAAATAATCCACATGCTAATTATGGCATGTCATCATGAGAATACAACATCATTGTTATCATAAAATCCTTAGTAGAAGGAATTGCATGCTCAGGCATGCCACCATTATACATTTGATCATAAAAATTGCATGCAACTACCACATGCCATCACATCATGAAATTCCATCATAAATTATAACATTAACATATATATATCAAAGATACATTAGTATGTCACATAATAAATAGATCCACATGTTAATATAACATCATAAATACGATAATCATCTCAACACATATCACATGGAGAGAAACAAAACCATAAGCATTCTTATCATGATTCATCAACATGTATCATTAAACATCCATCTAAGATATATTTTAGTTATGTCTATCAATTAGGACTAGATCATCACTTCTTATTCTTTCAACAAGGAAGTTGAAATTTTACTTGGTAAGGATGGTCACCTCATTAAAATGCTTAAGTATTCACATATTTTCCTCAATTAAGTACAATATCAAACTTTCAAGTAATCCTCATTAGTTTGACCTTTAATCTCTAGTCATGTATTCTTTCTTGCCTAGGGAAATTTAGTGAAATTCATCATTAGGTTATTATCAACCATACCTTTTTTCCTTAAATTGTTAAAATCCATTTATTTTACATCAATTCACATCATTTGCTCACCCATTCTAAGACCACTATATGCAATATCACATAAAAATTAGATCATCATGGTTTAAGTTTTCTATCATGCTTAATTCACTTGCACAAAGGGTTGGTTGATCCATGGAGATTTATCCACCACCAAGTAGTAATCAGTGTTCACCCTCAAAAGATTTGTGTATCTCATGAGGTTCCCATGTCAATATCACTTGATCTCTTTTGTAATAGATTTAACCTTATTCAAGTTGGAATATGGATTCTTTCTCTTCACTTTTGGCTTGTGAGTCACTATCCTTGTTTTAGTATTTGAAGGACTTGGAATTACTACTACCAATATCATTCATAAAAAGGTTCAGTTATGTGCTTGGTGTCCTTGTTGTGCTTTGACAATAACTTCTTATGATGCTAATGGCACAACTTGATAGGTTACTTTATATGAAGTCTCAAGATAACCTCAATTCACTCATGAAATAATTAGCGTAGATCAATCAAGTACATCCTCTATTAGTTTATTCACTTATTTTTCCAGTTTGTGCGTTATCCTTCTCAAGATATTGTTATATGATTTCCATTGAACTTCCTTTGACTTCATGCTAGGATTTTTCCATTAGTCTACATAGTCTATTCCCTCTGCCAAAAGGTAGATTGTGTGTTGTTTTCTTCCAGAGTTCTCGCATCCATGATTGTTTGTATTGATGTTTCGAGCCATCCACCATGGCTCATCATTAGGATAGATCAGGATTACTGATCTATCTTGAAGATGAGCCACGGTGGATGGCTCGAAACGTCGATACAAACAATCATGGATGTGAGAACTCTGAATGAAAACAACACACAAACAACTGATCCAGAAGCCTCAAAACAATAAAAGGTAGATTATTGTTGTCCTTGATCATTTAAACCTTTAAACCTTTTTGCTATTCTATCCTTAGCTGGTTGTGAATGTTTTTTAGTTCTTAATCCCCTATCTTGACACCTTAGAATTATATGGATCATCATTATGATTCTTACTAGTCATTCCTAATCATCATTCATGTTTCCAACCCACTTAGTCTATATCATTAAGAGAGGTTGTCACTTGAAAAAGACACCCCTTAGTATCATCACATTGTATGGGAGGTCATTGGTTTATTATATCTTTAATCAAATGTCAACATACTTCTTATAGTTACTAATAATGATCTTCATGATTATCTTTGATCATTTAACTACGATGATTACACAACCATTTTTCCCTATGGTTGTATCATTCACAAATACCTAACCAAAAACGACCTGTAAGACCCATATAAAAACCCCTAGGAAAGGGAAACAACATGAAACAATGATTGGGTCGACAGACCCAAGCAGCATGAGAACCGTGAAGGCAGAACCCAAATCGGCAGCATTAGAAAATATCACCAAAGAACGGCAGTGACGACAAAAATATACAAACGGAAACAACACACCAACCCCACACCATGATGGAAACTAGACGATGAAAACCAAGAGAGGCGAGCCATGAATAAGACCCAAATAGAAGGCAACAATGAACCCAACACTAGGAAGGAGAACCCCATCAACGACGACATCTAGTAGCGACTATGGTGAATGGTCCACTAAGACGACAGAGAGCCAGGACTTCACAACAAAAAGATAGAAATAATGATGGTTAGAATATCAACTATCGTGACTCTCAAAACCATTTCGAACACGATTGACAAATCCTCCCCAAAACTCTAAAATTTTAATCGTGTAATAATAAAATTCCAAAATTTTATTTTTTATTTTAACAAATAAAATAATATCAAATAAATGATATATTAAAATATTCTTCTAAATAAATAAATGCTTATACAATACACATATCTCAAATTATTTCAGATCATTCTTTCAATACAAGTTTGACACTTTAATGTAACCTATTTTATCATCTATATACAATGGTATTATAATTCACTCCGACAGTAAAGGCCACGTCATGAGGAAAATGGGAAAAGAGTGTTTAAAAGTAAATTACACTTCGTGACTAATTATAACTTAATTAAAAAAATGAAGAGCAAGCACATGCCTATGTGCAAAATCCTCCACCCACCCCGAATTAATGGACAAAGGGGAATGAAAAATAATCCACTTGAAGCTCTCTATGAATTATCTTATGGCAGAAAGTCCTCGTGATGGTAAAACACACTCTTTCTAAGATGGCAATAGAGCGTTTTAGATTGACACATGTTAAGTAATAAGTTTGGTTTAATATTTTCTTACCTTTGTTTATTAAATATCATTTTATTTTTATTGGAAAATAAAACAAAAGTAGTAGTCTATAATGCGACTTTTTGAAAGCCTTTCTGGCGGATTTTTCCGGTCAAAATCCGGCAGCAATTCATTGGAATCTCATGTTTCATAGCTAGTTTCTGCACAATCAATGGCTCCCAGGGGTTTTTCAGGGCGCTGAATCTAAATATGCAGTTAAAAAACCATTTTAACTGCTAAAAATCAAGATTTAACCTCATTTCTTCCCCCGGATTCCGTCACCGGAATCTCCAAAAAGTCGCATTATAGACAACTCCAAAACAAAATGATATGAGTAAATCATGTACTTAGTGTAAAATGTTTAAATGAGTCGTAAATGTATAATGTTTAATATTTACAATTTTGAAGAATCGGCTACTATAAGTGTATGAAGAATGGGTGTGTACATTTTGTACGTTTAGGGCAGTAGAATTGAAAAAACATTTCATTTTGGAATGTGATGCTTTCATAGACATTAGGGACAATTATGGCAATATGTTAGCATCGGTTCTTTGGCATTGTTTTTTCAACGAGAGGACTGTTAGAAGGTTGGGCCAACTCATCATCAATTTGAATAAAAAAATGATTGAATTACAAAAGGCGAAAAGCAGAGAGGCTAGTGGTCTCATAGACTATTTTTAGTCTCGTGGACATTAAAATATCATTCATTCATTTTGTAAACCTGTAAACCTTTTTTATTGATGGACCCATTCATCCAATTTGAAACCTAACTCAGAGTGTATTAATGATATGGTCAATTGCATTTATTCCTTTCATCCATAATTCAAGGGACCAAAAAAGCAAAAGCAGCAAGGGGGAAAACCATTTTTCCTTCCTCTCTCTTTGTTAGAGCGTCACCCTCAAGAAAATTATATAATCGTTGTCTAAACATGCTATGTTTTGGACTATTGGTTGAATCAAGCGAAGAAATTTTTTCTTGGCTGAAACTTGATTTTCTTGTTATTTAAATTGGGTTTTTAACTGCATATATGGATTCAACACCCTGAAAAATCTGTATGGCACTCGGATTGTGGAGAGTTTACAACTCAATATGTGATTCTAATAAATCTTTACTGGATTTTAGATAATCTAAACCAGAAAATATGCCAAAAAACCTTCCAAAATATAGAATAGATAGACTGCAACATTTACATCTTGTCTAGTCATCCCAATAGACCTCCAAAACCTCATGGATTTATTCTCGAAATTCAGAAATAAGGACTTTAGAAAATATTGCCCACATTTGTTTAGTAGGAAGGGAATTACATTATAGGCACACGTCTCAGTTATAATCTAGTTCTTCATAATATATACTCATTACTGAGTAGAAAAATTTACAAAATTTATTTATAATAAAAAAACTCAATATAATTCGTTCAGAGCAACTTAATTGGTGATGACTTTGAAAATGACGTATTATATACAATAAGATTTTAGGTTCAAATCCCCTAAATTTAGTTATAGACTATACTTTGGGAGCAAGCAAAATTTCTTTGCTTTCAAGGATTCCTGGAGCCTCTGTCTCTCCATATAAAGTTCAAATTGTAATGGTTTCTTAGTGATTTGAATTTCACTGAATTGTAAGTTTAGACAAAACTCCTAATCAAAAATTGATCAGACTCAGTTTGGTCAATAAATTGGCTAAGTTTTGTCGACTTTCTCCAAGTTTATGTTTCCTGATTTATTTATTTTTAAGCATATGTTATTGGATTTTTTAATAAACCAGCCTAGATCCATCTTAACTCCGGATCGATAGTGATCAAATCTCTTTTCACTCTAAATGAGGTTTGCATATCAGGAGATTTGATCCCTCTCGACGCTTGGTAGATTCAGAGTTAAGATGGATCTAGGTTGGGTATATTTATAAGATGCTCTCCAACCTAGTATGTGAGGGATGTTGTAATGTAATGTTTAACATTTTGACTAAGTCAAATTACATAAAAATAAAAATTAAATTAAAGATTAAAAAAAATGAAAATTAAATAAAAAGATCAATATAATGCAATGTAAGCATTTGTGTCAAAATAATTTTTGATCTCAGACTTTTGTGACCCATAATCATTGTTTGAGACTGTCTTTCGAATTAATGGCATAGAATAATTTGTTGGTCAGCATTTCAAACCTACTAATGAGGTTCATCTTCAAGACCAAGGTGAAAAAACAGATCAATCAATAGGATTAAATAGCGACAAGATGCATCAAGTTCTAGAATAAGTCGTTATGACTATAATATTATTTAATAAAAACTTACCATAACGGCTAGTTTTTAGTTGAAAAATTATAACTAATAATAAATTCCATGGTAAGTATTTTATTAGACCATATATATTTAATTATAAAATTATAAAATTATTAATATTTAATCAATATTTAATGAAAATTAATATTGGCCATTAGATTTTGAAAAAATAATTTAGTCCTAAAAATTATTATTAATTTAGAAATAATTTAAAGATTATTAAATGATTTATATTAATATTGGTTTTAAAATAATAATAATAATAATTTTTTATTATTAAATAGTGAAAATGAATAAAATTAAATAAATGAAATTAAAAATAAGTAAGACATAGAAATTAAAAATAAACAATAAAATGAAAATCACAAAGAAAGGGCAGAACACAAATCTTACTTAATTTCCAACCATCGTCCTTGTTGATATTTTTATTATGTTTCTTAATTTCAATGGCCTCTCTCAACTTCCTATGGTGGAAATGATCAATCTTCACAATGACCTTAGAATCTTCAATGCAGACATGGTGCTTAGTTTTCTCCGCATGTTCAGTAATATCTGAGGAGTGGGAATGATTATGCCTAATATCTGTTTCATGTTCTAGAATTCTCAAATTAGTGGAGTAACTAGTTTCTCCAATGTAGGGAAATCCACATGAGCAGGGTATTGAATAAACCCCTTCCACGTCTTTAGGGTTCACAGGGTCCTTAACAAAGCCAAGGGGGCTCCTAATAGTATTAAAGGGTTTGAAGGTAGCAATGACATTATTCTTCTTAAGAATGCGAGAAATCTTATTTGTGGTTCCATGAATGAATGGAAGAAGGAGCAATCTTATTTGTGGTTCCATGAATGAATGGAAGAAGGACCAATCTCATTTGTGGTTCCATGAATGAATGGAAGAAGAACATTTGAAGAATGTTCATCACAAGATTGTCTGCTATAGCTATTGTTTTCAAAACTTGCAGAAATAAATTAAAAATAAATAAAAATAAAAATAACCCTATAAGATAAAATAAAAATAAAAGTAGCCCATGGTATTGACCCATGGTATTGAGAACTCATTTAAAGTGGGGAATAAAAGCACTCTAAAAGATGTTTGCGTATCAAGAGATTTGTTCTCTCTCATCCCTTAGTAGATCCGGAGTTAAGATGGATCTAGGCTCTTTATTAATTATTATTATCCAATTTTAAAGTGAGGGCCAAGCAAATCAAAATGTTGACTACTAAGTCTACGAAGGCATACATACTCTACCCTCAGATGGATCTAGGCTCTTTATTAGTTATTATTATCCAATTTTAAAGTGAGGGCCAAGCAAATCAAAATGTTGACTACTAAGTCTACGAAGGCATACATACTCTACATACTCTACCCTCATATGGATCTAGGCTCTTTATTAGTTATTATTATCCAATTTTAAAGTGAGGGCCAAGCAAATCAAAATGTTGACTACTAAGTCTACGAAGGCATATATACTCTACCCTCAGATGAATCTAGGCTCTTTATTAGTTATTATTATCCAATTTTAAAGTGAGGGCCAAGCAAATCAAAATGTTGACTACTAAGTCTATGAAGGCATACATACTCTACCCTCTTTGGTTTTGAACCTCTGACCTCTTAGGAGGAATACATGCTCTTAACCATTAGACACACTCAAGTTATATAATATAATTACAACATATCTCTCACACGTTGGGCTGGAGAGCACCTTATGAATATCATTATTAATTTTGTGTTTTTTATTTTAGTTTATTTTAGTTTTATGCAGTTTCAGCAAATCAAAATGTTTACTATACATTACAATATCTCCCTCATACCTTTTTATTTTAGATTTAATTTTAAAAATGCTATAAAATAAAAATAGATTAGAATATTTTGATTTTGAAATGAGTTTGGTTTTCGGGAATCTGTTATTAATGATAAACCATGGTATCCTCCCATGGTATCTTAACAGAGCCTATTTATAAGTTAATAATATATATGGTAAAATGGGGTAAATATCCATAGTTATAAATCTTGTTACATTGTAAGTTTATTTTAAATATTAGGTTTGTATGTGTTATTAATTAAAATGTTGAGATACAATCTTTCTTACAACACATCTCCCCCATATTAGATTGTAGAGTGTTTCTCTACACAACCAAACAATTGCCAAATTTTATGTTGAATTTTGCCAAATTGATTTTTAGCTTAGAGTTTGTCAAATTGTTAAACATGTCCGAATCATGTTACTTTAGGTCTCCATATCCAATCTAGTTCTTAATTTGGAAAGTAAATTGTACATTCACCTATAACTATTGTAAAATATAAATCAATAAAACCATAATATTATAGATATTTATTTCCCACTTAGAAATTCTTTGAGTACTCTCTTAAAAAAACCTTCACAACTTCATGGCCTCTAAGAAGCATGAGTAATTTACTTTTAGTTTTTAATCATTCCAGAATTGTATACAGTTTCTTTTCATTTTTTAGGTTTTAGTACTTGAAAAGCTGCCAAGGATGTCAAATTCGTTTGACCTCCAATTCTATAAACCCCGGAAATTCACTGCTATTTTCAAATTTCCAAGTTGGGATTGCAGAAGGTTGAAGGTTCTTCAATAAATCAGAGCTCAAAAATATCACTAAGTGCAAAGGTTCGAATTTCAATTGGTCATGTTTTGTGTGGCAACAATGGTTTCAAATATTAGCAACCTAGACATTTAAAAGAATAAAGTGATGTAGCTAATTATCGGAGAAACAATACAAAATAATTTAAAGAGTTGTGGGAATTTCATGGATTTCATCTTCCCTTTAAACAGCCTTCAAAGAAATCCAAATAAGATTACTAAAAGTTCTCGAAATTCCAGTATTCCTTATATAATTGCCTCAACGTAAGACAGTTAAATATGAGAAATACTTGAAAAATTCAAGGCTATTAATCATTTATCTAAAGGAAATTTTGATTAATTAGTACAATAACATTTTGGTAAGAATTTATTTTTAGAATGAAGAATTAGCTTGTAACTTTAAAAATGATTCACTATTCAAATCCAGCGAACTGTAACTATTGTTTTGAGGATACTCTCCACCCAACCGTAAGCTCAGCTACATTATACCCTACAACAAGTCACTACAGGGCCTTAATCTGTTACTTTAGCAAGTAAATTATTTATCATAAAATTATCTTAAAAGGGGATAATGTTTCACATCATCATTTTCATGAATTAAATCGAACAATTTGTTCCAAAAATGGAAATGCAGATAATGCAAATTTTATTTTTTTGTCTTAGTTTATTATTTTATGTTTTATTAACTTGATTTTACTTTTACTTTTTTTATAATTTCCTTTATTTATTTATTTTGTTAAGTTTGGTAGATCCTTTTTTTTTTTCATTATAAAATCAGCAAGCAAGTTACAACCACATAGAGCTTATTTAGGTGGGACCACTTTCAGTAGCAAAAAATACTTATTCTATCTATCCAAGCTATATAAACTTGATTGTCATGACCACAACCATATTCTAGTTATCTATATTAAAAACTATCTGCATGAAAACTAATCAAAGAATACTAAGAGGCAACATAGTAATTTCCTTTATTTATTTATTCCAAACTCAACTTTGGTTATTATTTATTTTATTTATTACTATTATATCTTATCTTATTATTATTTTTTTTATTTATTTCTTATTTATGTTTATATTTTTATTTATATTTTATATTTTTTATTATTATCATTATTATTCATTGATTTAATAAAACAAGACATTACACAAATTGTAATGCCTCATGGCTTTTCACAGCATGGGTAGGTTTTGAATTCTAAATTGTATTCTTGAAGGGAGGTCATCTAAGTACTTCTTCATTCTCCTAATTCCTTTTATATAAATAGTGACCTTATTGCATGGTGGTAAACTAATACTTTAACATAACTTTTAAGGATATACAATCGAAGCTATTTAATTGCCTTATATATTGCAAGGGGTGTAGTTGTTTTAAAACAAATTATATCTCCCTAGATATGCCCATCTTGTCAGAGGTTTCTTTCGAATATTCTACGAAAGAGAGATATGTCAAAGATTTGAAATGATTCTCATGACTCTCAAGAAGAACTCGGGAAAAGGAAATGAATGAAAAGATTAAATGGAACCAACCATTTTATGAACCCAAAACAACTTGTTTGTCTATCTAGACAATTAAGCTCGGGATCCTATAAACTTGTACTCATAAATGATATTAGCCTCTCATCTCCATGGTCATCTTGCTTGGTGAGTATAGCAGCGAAAGAGAAATCAGAGATGAAAGTATAAATGAGAATTCCTATTGAAATTTGGACTATATAATGCAAGAGCATGTGCTATAACATCATTAATACAACTAAAGGCTTCAATTTTCTATATTGGTCCATTTGAATTGGGCATCCTTCTTGGTCATTTGTTGTAGGGATTTGACAATTTGAGCAAAAACTAAAACAAATCTCCTCACAAAATTGTGTTTTCCTATGAAGGACTACATGGACATTTTGTTGTTAGGGGGGAGAACTTGTGCGATGCGATCCACCCTTTCAGGGTCTACAAAAATGCCTTGTTTAGATATTATATGACTTGCAAGGTTTCCCTCATCAATAACAAAGATGCTCTTCTTTGGATTGAGTGAGATACCATGTTTCTGGCAACTCTTGAATATTGTCTTAAGGCGATGTGTATGATTTGTTCTTCGTTTAGAAAAGATGGTAACATCATCCTATGCCCTAAAAGGCCTCTAGAGACAATGTCCATTGCTTTCTGAAAAGTGGCACCAACATTAATCAACCTAAACAACATCCATTTATGGGTGAAGGTCCCTTAGTTGGTGTGAAACATAGTCATGAGCATGTTTCTTGCATCACCAAGAACTAATTATACCCAGAGAACCCATCCAGTAAAGAGAACATCTTCGATACTAAGAATTGATGGAGGATTTGGTGGCACTAGATAATTGTCCTTGTTAGAAGCTATGTTAAGGTTTTTTAAGTTTGTGTGGACCCTTATCTCCCCTAATTTCTTCCTCACTAGTACTATGTTAGAAACCCATGTTGAATGACTAACTTTCGATATTATCTTGGCATCCATTAACTTCTTGATCTCTTTCTATATCAATGGTTCCAATGTGGGATGTACCTTGTGTAGCTTCTATTGAAAAGGTTTGACACCATATTTGATTTGAATGATATTTTTGATGACATGAATATCATATGTTTTCAGGTCTTCATATGTCCATGCGAATATTTACTTATACTTTATGCAAAGTTGGATATAAGTGTGCTTCTCAACTAGTGAGAAGCAAGTAACCAAGTTGAAAAACTTCAAATATTTTTCAATCCCTATATTAACCAATTCATGCATTAATATGGGATTGTGGGTCTTAGCATTAGTAGGTTCCTAAAATATTGAGTATAGATCAAAATAATTTTGAAGTGAAACCAACCCTTTGGGGATGAGTGTTATGAAACCAGCTCAAGAAAAGATAGAAAAGATAGATCAACGCCTTAGAATTCAGCCTCTTCGAGGGG
>APFE030847349.1:93880-105455 GCA_000404065.3 Pinus taeda | reverse complement strand
CCCCCCCCATTTACTCTTGCACCCCCCCATCCTTTCTGGAGGCAACCCGGCCTACCAAATCCTCAGACTATGAACAAGGGTATCTATCTCATAGCTACCTGCTTCGATCACTTTCTCGATGACAACCTCCTGATTCAATTGGCATTGGATTGTTATCTCCCTCCATCCCTCCTAAGCCACCAAGAGGTAGGCCCTCCTCCTTATCTAAATCCAAGCAACAGGAAAGGGAGGAGGTTGTTTTGGGCCAACAACTTTCTATTGACCAGGTTCTTAGAGCACAAAACACCATGGATCCATCTCCCCAATGAAGCTGTTATCCTTTAATTGTAGAAGGTTAGCTAGCCCTAAGAAAAAAATATCTTTCCATAGACTTCTTAGGACTGAACTGGTTGATGTCATATTCCTACAAGAAACCCTAGGTCTTGCAGAAGTCATCTCACACCTTCTAGAATCCTTGTCACCTGGTTGGTCATTTCAAGCCCTTGATGTTAATGGTTGCTCTGGTGGCATTGTAATGGGATTCAACACTCGGAATATCAAACTATGTAACATATGGGGAGGCATTGGACATATTGAGGTGGACATATTCTCATCTAAACTTGGCTCGGGCATCATACTTATCAATGTATATCGGCCATGTCAAAATCGTGGAGAATTATGGGAGCATTTACTGAACTCCAATCTTCTACAAGTGGACAACCTAATCCTTGGAGGAGACTTAAATTTCTTTATTGGATTCTTAGAGTCTTGGGGACATCATTCCCAAATTGACCCCCTATCTGCCTTCTTTGAGAACATCCTGGAGAATCATAGCCTCATCGATATACCATCTGCAAAAAATACAACCTACTCGGAGGAACATAAAAATTGGGGAGGACAAACTTGTTAGAAGACTAGATCGCTTCCACATAAAGGAGTGACTGTTGAGTATGGGATATAACTACAGGTAGTGGGTTGGATCAGGGGGTATATAAGACCACATGCCGATATACCTTGAAATAAGAGGCGTCCTGAACAAACCCAAAGCTCCTTTCAAGTTCAACTCAACATGGCTGAAAGATGCAGCCTATATTCAAATGGTAACTGATTATTGGAAGATCCACCCTCCTGCTACTGGTGGGAATATAGCAAAAGGTTTCGCACATAACCTAAAGGAGCTAAAGAGATTATCAAAAATCTGGGCTCACAACAAGAGAGAACTAGATGAACAAACCCTAAGGGACACTAAAGCAGAGATAGTTGTCTTGGAAGATGAGCATGGGGGGGGGGGATACACTACTCTTGATCAGAAGGAAAAGCTCACTTTCTTAGTAGCAAAGAGAAGTAAAATTCTAAAGGATAGGGAAGAACCTAGAGGCTGAGAAGCAGAGCTATATGGTTGCTTTAGGGAGATGATAACACAAAAAATTTCCACAAATATGCAAATGGCCAAAAAACTATCAACTCCAGTTGGCAACTGACAAATGAGCAGGGGATTAGAGTGAATACCTTCCAGCAATTAGCCTCCCTGGCCACATCTCACTTCAAGTAGCTCTACAAAGTGACCCCCAATGTTACACTAGTTGAAGTTATTAGAGTGGCTCAATTATTTCCTTGGTTTTTGGACCAGGAGAATGCCATGGATATCAACAGGAAGGTTACTATGGGGGAACTCAAGGCTACCTTGAAATGGTTCAAACGAGGTAAGAGCCCAAGACCAGATGGTTGGTCGGTCGAGTTCTACACCGCATTCTTCGATATAATTGGAGAATATCTTCTTAAGGTCATTGAAGACTACAGAATAACCGGAAAGATGTACGAGGCCTTCAATTACACCTTCATAGCACTTATCCCTAAATCTGACAACCTTGTCTCCTTTGATGACTTTTGCCCCATCTCCCTTTGCAATTGCATCTACAAAATCATTGCTAAAATCACATCCAATCACCTCCATCCCATTTTATCCTCCCATATATCCCCAGAAAAATTTTCCTTCCTCCAAGATCGACATATTCATGAAGTTGTTGGAACAACACAAGAAGTGATGCACTCTATACAGATGAAGAAGTTGAAGGGTATGATTCTCAAGGTATACCTCTCAAAATATTTTGATCGTGAAAGTTGGTTATACATCAGAATGCTTGTAACACATCTTGGCTTTCCCATTGAATTTATACAATGGATTATGTGTTGTATAAAAAATATATCTTTCAGTGTCCTTGTCAATGGATCGACATCACCTTTCTTTCACTCAGAAAGAAGACTTGGGTAGGGATGTCCTCTATCCCCACTATTATTTCTTCCTATTATGGAAGGGCTCAATAGACTTATAATGGAAGATCATAGAAGGGGAAGATTTCAGGGAATCAGGATCACTAACAGATGCATTTTGACTCATTTACAATTCGTAGATGATGTGTTGATATTCCTCAATGGTGGTATTGGGAATTTGACCATCTTACAGAAAAAAATAGCAATATTCCAAATTGCTACAGGTATGGCCATCAATAACACTAAATACACTATAATAGCCTCAGGACGCACACCACATGAGATACAGTTTGCACTCCATATATTCCCACTCACTCTTCTGTAGATGGAGGATGGCCTTAGATACCTGGGGTACATAATGAAACCTCTTGTATACAAGATAGCAGACTGGACATGGTTAATCTCTAAGCTAGAAATAAGGCTCAACATTTGGTACTGTAAGTACCTCTCCAGAGTAGGACGACTAGTACTCATAAAAGTTGTTCTTCAAGCTACCCCTGTATATTGGATGTCACCGACATGGATCCCCTGGGGCATTCTCTCTAAAATACAAAACCTCTGTTACAGATTCCTTTGGAAAGGCAATCAGTCAGGGAGAATCTTTGCTTGGGCCAAATGGGAGTTGCTCACTCTCCCAAAGAAATGGGGAGGATGGGAAATTAAAAGGCTGGATGAATTCTCATCTGCACTGGAGGCCAAGATAGGTTGGAAATTTATCACCACAAATAGCCTATGGACAAGAGTGGCTTATTCAAAATACATATCACCCCTAAATCTGATGGACTGGATCTGCCAGCCAAACTGGAACAAAACAGGGATCTCAATCATCTAGAAAGTTGTGATAAACTCCATGCCTATTATCCGAGACGGGATCACATGGAAAATCCAATCTAGCACATCAGTTCACATAGGATTAGACCCCTGGATAGGATGCGGTAATTCTCACAGACTTCCTCAAGATCTCATGCTACACCTTACCAATTCGGGCATCTCACATATCAGTCACATTGCAGATCCGGAGCACTCCACCTTATTCTATCAAGCATGGAAATCTGCTCGTAGCTTGCACATCCCTTAGAACTAGCATCAACAATGGGAAGATTATACAGTAGCATTGATAGAATCACACATCAGAATTGTTGAAGGGGGTGACGAGATAATCTGGGTGCATGCTAAAAATGGGGTATTCTCCCCTAAGGATGGATACCTCTGTATTGTTGTTGTTCATAGACCACGAGCTAATGAACACTGGTGGAAAAACTTGTGGAAATTAAAGGCACCACCCAGAACAAGATTATTCATGTGGATAGTTCTGTGAAATAAGGCACCCACGAGAGACAATCTGATCAAAAGAGCACAACACATACCTACTTGGTGTTGTATTTGTAAGAACAACTCTAAATCTATAGATCATCTTATTCTTACCTGCCCGTTCATTTTGGACCTCTGGAACTCCATCCTTTCGACTAGAACCCCCCATTACAAATGGCAGGGAATGATAGTATTGGAAGCTTGGACCGCATTGTGGACCACCCCGACCCCGACCAAGGCTAGGAATCTACCTCTCCTCACTTGCTGGGCGATTTGGATTGCTCGTAACCAATGCATTTTTTAGGACATCATACCACATTGGCCCTCAATTATTACCCGTATTCTAGCAGACTATGACTCCATACCTAAAGCTAATGATAACCCCCCCACTAGGCATATTGTTCCTGAAGACATCAACCGAGAACATCCATGGGCATATTTTGATGGCTCAGCACAAGATGCTGGGTGTGGGGGGGTGCAATACTATACCTTTCTAATTCCCACCACTATAAAATTCAAATGGGCCTGGGAAGGGGTACCAACAACTTTGCAAAGCTGATCACTCTAAAACATCTTATTCATTTTGCTTTGGAAAAACATTGCAGGAATATTCAAATATTTGGGGACTCAAAAATTGTCTGCAACTGGATTAACAAAACAACAAACTGTTATGCTTATACAATGAGACCTATTATGGAGGAGGCACTTAGACTCATTTCACATTTTGATCTCTTTGTTTGTCGTCATATCTATAGGGAACACAACCAATCTGTCGACCGGTTATCCAAGGAAGCTGCGAACCAACCGCGTGGCACATGGTTGATCTTGGAGTATAGGGACAGTGTCCACTACCAGTATTACCACCATCCATATATGGATTATATAGATTAACTGGCTCAGTAGGAGCTTGTTACTTTGCACATGTTTATAGTTTTTTTTGCTTTAAGTTATCAGATGTATATATATGATAGACATGCACACTCCCTGTGAGGAGTCTTTTTGTTTTTTATTATGAACAATATTGAAGACAGATCCTCCTTGCGTGGAGACAATTGATCTATTTTGATACTCTCTTACTTGATAAGCAAGAGCCTTACATACAACATATGTGAATCACATCTACAATTTGTAATTTTCCTATATTAATGAAAATTACGATTTTTCCAGGAGGAAAAATGAATATTGTATTTATATAAAAATGTGTGCAATAAAATAGTATTTTAAATATATTAATTAAATATTCTTTTTCACTTTAAGATCTTAGGTTAAAGAGAGATTTATATGGGTGTGTGCGCTTCTCTTTCATATATAATGATGTTGTGTACCAAGAAACCTACCCTTAATAATGGGGTGATATATATAATATATATATATATATATATAATATATATATATATATATATAAAAATTGATTTTCTTAATGTTATATAGATGTTCTTTATTTAAATTTATTATCATTTCATTTTTAATTTTGCTTATAATATGATATTGGATTCATTTCATTTTTAATTTGGTGTATAATATGATATTGGCTTGATATATGTTGATTTCAATTGATGAGATAAATATGATGAATGTATCAATCTACTCCATATAAATTTGTATAAAGGTAATTTGATTTTTTTTCTTCTTATTATAATGATGTAGATTATTTTTTTAATAATTAATAGTTAAATATTATTTTTTTAAATAAAATATAATATTTTAAAAAAATATAATATAATAATAAAGAAATGGAGTAAGATTGAATTGAGTAAAAGAATATTTAATAAGGAGTTTTTTTTAAGAAGTTAAAAGTATATATTTTTTAATAAAATATTATAATTTGAAATATTATTATATTTTGTATAATTAAAAATATTACGAAAAATATTTTTATAGAAATATAAGACAATGATTATATATGTTTATTAATGAAGATGAAGAAAATATAGAATTAATAATGTAGAAAATAGTTTGAAGAGTTAGATACAAAAGAAGAAATTGTTTGATAAATTATAAAATGAAAAAGAAAATTTATGTGAAAAAATGGATAAGAAAGAAAAATAGACAAACACACCAAAAAAACAATAATAATACATATACAACTTTAACAATTAAGACAAGATCAAAATGCAAAACTATGTAAATCTTAGCATTCATGTATGACAATAAAAATATGTGAGAACACAATTAAAAGCCTAATATCTATGTAGATTATGTGGAAATGGAGAGTAAACTGTTAATGACTCTCTCTAAATAAACGAAAAGTAAAATATGTATATCAACTAAACTTCTCATATGCATATCAACTAAAAATAAAATAACATAGAAAAATAAATAATTGAAAATAAAATTAATGGACCATTCAACTTTTACATAAAATAAACCATATCTATATATTTAAATATTTGTGTTACACAACACACTCTCTCTCTCTCTCTTTCTCTCTCTCTCTCTCTATATATATATATTAAAGTTGAATAGTTATAGGGGATAACAAAGCATATATTTTGTGGTATATTTTTCAATAAATTAAAGAAAAAATAATGATAATTAAAACTAGTTGTGTAATATAAATATTTAAACTATGGATTTGGTTTATTTTATCTTAAAGATGATTGTTCCATTTAACTTTATTTTAATTTTTGTTTTCATATTATATAGCTAAATCGAGTAATATTATTACACCACATTTAACGTCTTCAAATTCAAACAAGATAAACAATTCCAAATCAAAATACAAAATTTATATATATCAATTGGAAAGTTTGTGGCCTCTTTCTTAACCACGCTGGTTGGCACATATTGCTCTTCCCCTATCTCTAGATCTTTAATGAGTTGATGGATTGTATCATCTTCCTTTAATTTTCCATGACCTAAATTTACAAACAACCTCTAATTGGAAGCCCTTGATTGGATATCTTTAAATAGGTTGACTAACAACTTTCTTATCATGTTATGTTTAACTTCAAGGATGGAAATTTATTGCTTTAACTAAACCAATGAACTTATGATAACTTCAACTAAACCAATGAACTCACGATAGAAGCAATTTGAGATACTATTGATGTTATTTATCATGCACCTTAGATGTCATAGTAAATAAAGAGGACTTGTTGCTTTGGATAATTTCCTCGTGTATTGTAAGACTCTCCTAAGCTCTTACAAATCTTTTAAGTCCATGTATGATATTGCATAAATAAAAAGCCACTCTAAAATGAAGAGTTGGGGCCAAATAAGATAACAACACCACAGAGCCAATCCCAAGATAACCTCAACCAAACCAACAAATAGCATAGGGATATTGGTCCAGAGACTGTGATACCAAGACCAAAGAGTTAAAACTCGAGTAAGGGACTTGGAAGTTGTGGATAGAGTAACAACATTCGCATAAGGACACTCCACCTAGATACATAATACCTTCTTTAGGTTAAACATATTAGGAAAACTAAAACGTCGTGCACACTATGTCTACAAAAGTCGAGTCTTCATGAAACGAGAGATAACAAACAATCTTGCTAAAACACAAATAAGCTTCAAATTAACCAATTTGAAAGAAGAGACCATCTTGAAGAACATAACTGAAAATTCTCAGCATAGTTTAATCAAGAAAGATGGTGTCCCATAAACCTTCTTACAACTCACACTACAAATTATCATAAACTCACCTCACGAGGAATATAAAACAATCCAACATTCATTTTTTGGTTTATTACAAATTTAATTATGTGTGAAGGGATTAAGTTTCATCATATTTTTCGTATTGCATTGATAATAAGATTAACAGATGATTGACATATAACTTATTAAATTACTAGTAATTACCAATATATACATAATATTACTTAAAATATAATTTACAAAACCATGAACCCTTAGTACTCTGATTTGTAATTTAATAATTTCATTGACTAAAAAATTCACCTGATATAATATAACATATTCTTTAACTTAATTACGAAAAGGAACTCTTAATCTTTATACATAAGGTAATTCAACTTAATCCCATACATAAGATATTTTAACTTTTTCTTTCGATATTGATAATCCCTGTGCTTAACCTTAATAATATATACTTCCCCTTCAAGTTTAGATGGAATATAACTCCTTCCACATAAATCATAAGAATTCACGCCCCAAATTCATGTAAAGAATTCACACATGTCAAGAATACATTTATCACTTTTCAACGAAGAATGCGTGCGTCTCCCTATAAAGTGTCTTAAAATCTGCGGCCCATTTTATATATATATATATTTTTTAATTACATGGTGAAACGGTAACTATCAAGCTTAATCCAGGAGAGACCCGAGATCAAACCTCATATTTGGCCTAAAACACCAAGAGTATATCCAACCACCTGTAAGTCGGGTATATTAAGATCCTATGATTTTAGCAAGAGCAGACTCATCGGAAGGGGAGATCCGCCCCTCCAGCCACCACCATAACAAGTCACTGTACTCCGTGAGATTTGAACTCAAGTCTCCTAGGCTTCGCCCGAGAGGACTACCGACAAACCGCACATCACTGCACACGGCCCATTTTATATTTAATCATATAACCCATTTACGAAACAAGGTACAAGGCAAAGTCGGTCAACTATGAGCATCCCTAGGAGTATGTCTTTAGGGTATAAATCCATTGAATCTGAACCCAACCCCATAGTGCCCACCATAATGATTATGCAGGCAGATGGATAATCAGTAAGATGACTCCGCATTCTCTTAGTCAACTAGGTTACTTGATGTTCTCACTTTACCTAAATTTAAATTTAAATTATTATATTAAATTTTATTTTTTTAATATAAAATTATATTAATATTATAAGTCTAAAAAAATAATATATATATATTATAATATATATATATATATATATATATTTTGAGTGGTTTAATAATTAAAAAATGTGTTTCTATTAAGAAGTTACAAGTTTAAATTTAAAACAAGTAAAGTAAGAGGTTATAAGTTTAAATTTAAAAAACCCCGATCGGGGTGAAAACGACGGTGAAGAGGGTGACTAGAGTGATGGCAGGGAGGGGCTATGATAAGCCACCTCGCATGCGGAGATTACTGCAGATGGACAGGACGATTGACAGACCAGGCATAATTGTAAAGAGCAGCGGAGAGGGAACTATGAAGGCCAGAGGTGGTGCAAGAGACGGTGCTCCAGTGATGGGACAAGGGTCAGCTGGCACAATGGTAAGCCGAGGAGGAGTGGGTGATTATGGCAAATGCAGGCGATAGAGAGAGGCAGGGCAGCAGAGCAGGGAAGGGCGGCGAGAGAAGGGAATTGGATTCGGGAGGAGGCATAAGGATAGGATTGTCGTTAATGCCCGTGGCGAGAGCGAGGACAAGAGAAAGGATTTGGAGGCCAAAACAAAATATAAAGCAGAGAGGAGACAGCAGAAGGGTCGACCTCCCGTCCCCAGAAAAAACTAAGTGTAAGGCAGCAGAGAGGAAAATGAGGAAAGAAGGGACTATTACGAGTAGGGGAGGAAGCGCTATGGGGAAGGAAGGAAATACGGTTGATCCCCGGGAAGAAATGGAATAGAACTAGGTGGGCATGGAGGAGGCGCACAACCTAGAACAGGACAGTCAAATTCAGACGAGGAGAAGCAGAATGGGGAAAGGGAGGCCTCCGGAGGACAGGCAAACAGAAGAGGTAGGAATTTGAGAGAAGAAAGCCAGAGGGCGAGGAGAGGAAGGTTGCCTTGGAGCCCCCTTAGGCATAATTGGTCAAGGAAGTATGGTAAAGGAGGGCAACAAAGCTGGCGCAGGACGGGGAAGGGGCCGTCGAGGTAGAGGGAGAGGACGTCAGGTTGGAAATCAGGAGCGGAGCTCCCCTCCACCGACAGGAAAAAGACGTGGCAGGAGGACGCTGAAGAGTCAGGTTTAGTGTGCGGAGAGGGTGTATAGTGAAGAAACGAATGCAGATATTCGGAGGATAATCCAGCAGCTGGAGGAAGAGGCTACACAGGAGCAGTCAGAGCTTGAAATGGAAGACTGGGAGTATCTGCTGCCGGACCCGAGAAACACTAGGGGACGTATGTCCCTATATAAGCAGGCTCTCCATGTGTATTGGGTAATGAAGAGGCTGTTGGCAAAAGCTATGGAACAGGTAGCCATGGAGATGGCAGAAATGGCCCAGGGTATCCCAAATCTGAAGAAAGAGATGAAGAACCTCCAGATAACCCTTCTTATGCAGGATAGCAAGCTCGACGAGATACAACAACAGCTAAAGAAGCTCGTTCCTGGAGCAAAGGAGGAAGATAACCAGCCAGATGCCATGACAAACTGATTTGTCAAGTTATGTATAAAGTGTCCTTAGTTAGGATGCTGAGAGCTTGCTCTGCTTTTGTTATTTTACAATGCAGATAGAAAACAGGGATAGCCTCTGTGAATGTTTAGTATATTTAGCATGGACAAGTAGACTCAGTGTTTTTTGTTTTTGGATGGCATTTAAAAACCTAAGGTGGCCAACAGACTCGGTTTCCCTTCAGGGCGGGTTGAGGCCACTGTATGTATGTACAGGCTCTAATTCGAATTAATATGAATGGTAACATGATTAGCTTACAAAAAAAAAAAATTAAATTTAAAAAAAGTAAAGTAAGAAGTTACAAGTTTAAATTTAAAAAGAGGTAGAGTTTTTACACTTCTGTACCTAGTGATTACTATTATAATATCAAGAGTATATGAGTATGTACACTTCTGTACCTATTGACTGCTATTATAACATCAAGAGTATATGAGTATGTACACTTTTGTACCTAGTGACTGCTATTATAACATCAAGAGTATATCCAACAGATACAAACTAGATATATCAATAACTTATGACTTAGCAAGAGTTGACACTCTCCATGGTGGGGGAGCCTTATCACAATGGCAACATGTCCCTTGGAATTGAACCCATGTGGATGAGAGAACAAAGCGTGCTCCCAACCACTTGAGCTATTGAAACAAGACACCTTTATAGACTTTGGCAATCAAATCTTTGTGCAGAGGTGAGTCCATTGTCCCACAACTAAAGAGATAACATGTACCAATTTGGTGTCTAACTTGATCGTGACCTTAAAACTATATTATTATTATTATTTTGATTATTATAAATATAATATTATATAAACAAATTATTTATAACTTGAATATTTAAAACATTTTCGGAAGAAATCACATTGAAAGGCTTTGATCAACGCGTTTCGAGCCAATGAGTGTGGTTCATCTTGTCCTGAAGATGAACCACACTGGTTGGTTCAAAACACGTCAACCAAAATCTTACAAGATGAGCCACATTGGTTGGCTCGAAACGCGTCGACCAAAATCTTCCAATGTGATTTCTTCTAAAAATGTTTTAAATATTTAGAATACAGATCACAGAAACTTGAATTCGAATATTTATAAATTATTAATATAGTTTTATTAAAATTAATATATTATAAAATAGAATTTATTTTCATTTTTTTTGTTAGTTTGTTAGCAAACTCGTGGGACTAACCTGTGAGGCCTTTTTTTTGCTGTTGAAATCCAACGACAATTTTGAGCAAGGTTGTGATTTCTTGTTGTTTAAAATACATTTTTGAATGCATAAATGGATTTAGACGATAATTTTGAGCAAGGTTGTGATTTCTTGTTGTTTAAAATACATTTTTGAATGCATAAATGGATTTAGTGCCTTGAAAAACCGTTTGATCCACTCTAACTCTAGAGATTAAACAACTTAAAGTTATGTTTGTTAAGAATCTTTGTTAGATATGGAGCAAAATTGATATGGAAAAAATGCCTAAAAATGACCATTTCCATTATTAGTTAGACTACACTCTTGAAAAACCTTGATTAAGAGGCATTTAAGTGGTCAAAACCATCTAGAATTTGCACCTTGCCTAGGCCACTTCAACCAATACTCATGAATTGGATTGGTACCCAAGAAATTTTAAAGTGGCGACCATTTCACCACAAAATACCTTTTTTACTTGAATAAAATACCATATCACTAACTACTTTACTGTGAGCAAAATAAAATCTAAATTTAAAT
>APFE030847349.1:44596-92132 GCA_000404065.3 Pinus taeda | reverse complement strand
TTGCTCCTGCACAATATTCATCCATTTTCCCTCTGTCAGTATAGTGAGAGATTCTTGATTGCCTTTCATTCCCTGACTTCATTCCATCATTACCAGATTTGAAAGTTGTTCCTAGCCTGCCTATCCTGCTCTGTGGTACTACCTTTTCACCAAGAAGCTCTTTCAATAATTACACTCTCAGTGACTCCATTTCCCAATGGAAAAAACAGTTATACACTTGCATCCCAGTTCAGTCTGAGATCACCATCCCACCAAACTCAAACAAAAACCCATGTGCGTCATATCTAGCCTAAAATCATCTCTTAAACAAAGCTAAATCCCAAAGAGAGAGCCCTCTCTGACTACTGGTAGGCTAGGACCTGCAGTCCAAAGCTTGGTTTGTGGTTACCTCGGTCGTATTCCCTTAAGAGTCAAAGGGAACAACCTGAGCGATAACATTACGGTCCTATAATCTATAGGATCATAAGTTGATTATTGTTGAAACCTAATAATCAAGATTGGATGAATAAGTGTAACTGATGTAAATAAATAATAGAAAATATGAAGAGTCATCGGGAGATGAAATGAATAGTCTCTCCCTCATGTATATAATAAAGACCAATCTGAATGAATATAACGAATTGATTTTGAGGAGTTATTGCCTGGTCTGACATGGTGTCAGAGCCAACTCCCCAAATTAGCTTTTGTGTAACTCTTGGTGTCATTTTCCTGCCTATGTTCTGCCTATTTTGCAGAATTCACAGCTCTGCTCTGAAGCTTGCTCCAATTGTCCATATAGTGTCATATACATTTTATTCTCTCTGAATAGTCCGCTCTCCAAACCGTTATGCTCGGTGATATCGCAAAACTCCATCTTTATACTTAATACCCAAGACTGATGTACCAGTTACATATGGACACTGGGTATGAGTGATAGGAGAGCCGAGAATTGTAAATGTGCAATATCTGCCTGTTTGGGGGTGACCCACGTGATTTTTCACAACATGCTCATTCTTTTCATCCTTCTGACCCGCTTCCAACATCTTTACAACTCTATTAATAGAGCTCAAACAACTGTATCCAGAATGGTTGCTGCCCAAAACTCAGATCAATAACTCAGAACTATAGTAATGCATGTTTCTCTTTCGCTGGTCTGACTTGCTGGAATGGAATTGATGGCGGCTCTGATGGCGGAATTGCTGGTGGCTACAGTGGTGATGGCGGCTCTTTTTTTTTTTTATCATGGCTCAGAGGCCATACTAGATATCGAACCCCAAACCTCGTTCCCGTTCGGAGTCTAGTGGAGATGCGGGGTATCATGGAGATGTGATGAGCGTGGAGTCCATTGAATATGCGGTCCCCTCCCCACTGTATACAGGGTCTTCGCAAGCATGCAGAGACCGGAATGCTATGTGCTGCTTTACAGAAACACTGCCTTACAAGAATACTATTAGTTAAATGTCTTGAAGAATGCATTGACCTAAATGGTCGTGACTATGGTGTTTAAATCAAACTTGTTGTGTGCTCCTGTTTTTGAGACTAAGACCATGTGTGTGATGAGTATTGTTTTTAGAATACAATATATATTGCTTGATATTGATAATGGTACGATGAGCGGTTCTTTTTTTTTTGTCGAGGGCATGAATGCTTGATATATCATATGAAAGAAGGTTGAAAATACAATAGTATGTGATGGTATGTCATATATTATGATATGAATGGTGATATTATATATGGATAGAATATAGTTTTGGTCTCTGTATATTAAATCAATTTCTTACCTAATCAAGAAGGAAGAATAAGGTTGTATTATTTTGAAGTACATAGATTTTTTTTGGCAGCAAAAGTGTTTTTTTACAATACACACATTTTACAATGCACTCAATCATATCCATTATGGGAATAGTTCTTACTGGCAAGGAGAACTATCTTGAATGGTCCCGGATGATAAAACACACCCTCATTTTCAATGAGTTGTAGAAAGGAGTATGTGTTGGAGACGGAGACAAAGAGCCAAAACAACCTACCTCAGACAAAGAGTTCGCCATTTGGGAAAATAAGAATAGAAAAGCCTATGCATTAATTGCAGCATTTGTAAGTGAAGATGTGAGTCGCCATATTTTGACATTTTCCACTGCTTTTGAAGCCTTACAAAAGCTGAAAGAACTCTATGACTCACATTCTGCACTTGAAGTTGTTCAACTCATGATTAAACTCTTCACTCTTGAATTACAAAATAATGATCCTCTTGCTCTTAGGCAATCGAAGTAAAAATCTATAATGCATGATATGAAATCCACAAGGTTGAATTGGATATTCCTCTTATCACTTTTCTCAAGGCACTTTATCCTACTTACTCCAATTATCTTGAGTCATTGCAAGCAAATGGAATCTCAAAGATATTACCTTTGACTCTCTTGTTGAAAACATTTTCTGAAAGAGAGAAAGCTTTTGGAAAGAAGATAGCCCCTGAATCTTCTGAAGAGGTTGTGTGCCTTGCTCATAAAGAAAAGAATTTTGCCCAATATTCTTCCATAGGAAGAGGTGGTCGAAGAGGAAGAAGAATATATTTCAGAGGGAGGGGGGGCAGACACTCTCAAGGAGAAAATTTAGATTTGCACTGCATACACTGCAAAAGAAATGGATCACATGATGCCTCTACATTCAAGTTACCTTGGGACGAAATTGAGCAAAAAATAAAGCAACAGAAAGGTAAAACTAATGACATAGACGAAGGTAAAGCACCTGAATCCGCTCATTATGTCGTGGCACAATGTAATATCGGAGTAAATGAAGATTTATTTAATGCTTCACTTGCTTCTTGGAAAAATGATTGGTTGCTTGATTCAGGAGAAACTTGCCACATGACTCATAGAAAATATTTTTTTGAAGAATTTACTGACAATTTAGATGGAGCAGTATACTTTGCAAACCAATCAAAACTCAAGCCATCAGGGCTTGGCACAATCAGGTTCAAATTGCCTGGTCTTTCAGGCTTTCTTCTGCATCATGTTCTATATCTCCCACAGCTCAAGAGAAACTTGCTGTCCTTGGTCCACATCTGCCAACAATGTCACTCCATTCATATGTTTGATGGCAAACTTGAGGTGAGAAAAGCATCTAACCACTCACTTGTCATGAGAGGAATAGAAGAAGAAAGGCTTCTCAATCTTTGCAGGGTACCTTTGCTCGTGCACAACATTTCTCATACAATTCTCATTATGGAGAAGGTACACTCCCATAAAGTTTATTATGGCATGCTAGATTTGGACATTTGAACTATGACAGCCTCCACTTGTTGAAGAAAAATGGTGTTGCTGGTTTGCCTACAATTCTTAGGAAACTTAAGTAATGTGATGCTTGTACTCTAGGAAAGCATAGTAAACAGTCTTTTCATGATTCACATTCAAAAGCACATAGAAAAATTGAACTCATTCATTCAAATTTTTATGTGGTCCAATGCCTATTTCTTCTACAAATGGAAATAAATATATCATGACATTTATTGATGATTACACCAGAATGTGTTGGGTTATTTATTGAAGAACAAATCTGATGCTTTTCAAACATTCAAGAATTTTCATAAATGGATTGAAAATGATGCACAATCTCATATTGGGTCTATTCGCACTGATAATGGAAAAGTATACACATCAAATGAATTTGAAAACTATCTTCGCCAACATGGGATCAAACATCAAACAACTGTACCTTATAATCCCCAATAGAATGGTGTAGTTGAAAGAATGAATAGGACAATCTTAAATATGGTATGCTTCGTGCTCTTCTTCAAAAATGTAAAGACAATGTTTTGGGTTGATGCTGTTCTATGTGCTGCATATATAAAGAATAGATGTCCATCTAATGCTATCAGAAACAAGACTCCATATCAAATGTGCTATGGACATGTTCCTTCAGTAAAGCATCTCAGGGTCTTTGGTTCCACCTGTTATACCCTGATACCAAAGGTACATAGAAACAAACTTGGTGCTAGAAGTCATAAATGTATCTTCCTAGGGTATTCAAACGCCTCTAAAGCATACCATCTCTATGATGAAGTAAATAAAAAGTTTGTTGTATCTAGAGATGTAATTTTTCTTGAATCATCTGAAAATCACAATGTTGTTGAGTGGCAACGTGATCGTTTGGATAGATTCGCAAAAGCAAAATCATTTCAAGAATTTGACAATCAAATTCCACATCTTGAAGGGGGGATTCCTATACTAGATCAACATGTGGAATCTTCTTCTGAAGAACACTCTTCCCCGCATGAAACTCCAACAACAGATGATGCTTTAAGTGATGTGATTGATAGAATTGGGAGACTCAATCTTAATTCAGTCCAAGTACCCCAAAGTGGTTCACAAAGACACTTGAAAGTGTTCATCTTGATGACGTTGGAAAGATAGGAACTAGCAATTCAAACGAGCAAAATGGAGGTGATGTAGATGACTCTAATTCGCCTGTTGATATGGATGTTTCTTATGATTGTGAATTGAACTTGTCTACAGATTTTGAACCAACTTCCTTCAAATAATCTGCTTCTCATGATGAATGGAAAGAAGTGATGCAAAAGGAGTATGATTCCCTCATAAAGAACGACGCTTGGAAGCTGGTTGATCCTCCATTAGGAACCAAATCAATTGGCTCCAAGTGGGTCTACAAGAACAAGTATAAAATTGATGGCTCACTTAAAAAGCAAAAATCTAAGCTTGTGGCAAAAGGTTTTGCACAGAAGGAAGGGGTTGATTATGAGGAAACTTTTGCCCCCACAGCAAAGTGGGCTACCATACGGTCACTCTTTGCCCTAGTAGCTTAGAATGGTTCGAAAGTCCATCAAATGGGAGTAAAAACTACTTTCTTGAATGCATATATAAAAGAGAATGTTTTTATGTCCTAGCCTGAAGGATTTGCTGTAAAAGGACATGAACATAAAGTATGAAAACTTGTGAAGTCCTTGTATGGCCTCAAACAAGCATCGCGAGCCTAGTATGAAAAACTAACTGAGCATCTTTTGAAACTCAATTTCAAACATTATGATCTTGATCATGTAACTTTATTTGTCAAGAAAGTTGGAAAAATAGTTGTATATCTTGTGGTATATGTAGATGATCTTTTAATGACAGGGAACAATGAAAGCTACATTGCATCCATAAATAAGGAATTGGGGAAAAGTTTTGAAATGATTGATTTGGGTTATGTTCATTAGTATCTTGGCATTGAAGTAACCTAAGAATTCGAAGTCCATATTTCTTTCTCAAAAGAAATACATTGGATATCCGTTGAACAGGTTTGGCATGACAGAATGCAATCCTCTTACTACTCCAATGGAACAAAACTTAAAGCTCACATCTATTGAAGGAAAACAATTTGAGGATGCAACAAAGTATAGACAACTTGTAGGAAGTCTCAACTACCTAATTACTAACAGACCAGACAATTCATTTGTTGTTGTAATCCTCTCCAAGTTTATGTAAAAGCCTCGTGAGGGACATTGGTCTGCTACAAAAAGAGTTCTAAGGTACTTGAAGGGAACTCAAGTCTTTGGAATCAAGTATACACAGGTGGATGACTTCAGCTTGATTGGATACTCTAATTCAGACTTTGATGGAGAAAAAGAAACTGGGGTATCTACTTCAGGATATGCTATGAGTCTTGGATCAGGCACTGTCTCCTGGAGATCACGCAAACAATCAGTTCCAACATATTTCAGAATAGAAGAAAAATACGTGGCAATAGCTGAAGCAATAAAAGAAATTGTGTGGCTCAGGAAAATTCTTGAAGATTTGTAGGTAAAACAAGTAAAATCAACTCCACTCATGATTGACAATACATATGCAATAAGTTGGCCAAGAACCCAAATTTCCATGATCAAACGAAGCACACCAATACTAAATATCCTCTGATTTGACATCATGTTGAGGTCAAAACAATCTGTCTCCGTCATTGTTCCCCTAATGAGCAAATTGTAGACATCTTCACCAAATCACTTGGAAGAGAAAATCTTGAACGATCAGAATGATGCTTGGACTCACCAACATCCCTTCATATTAAGGGGGGGAATGTTGACACCTAATCATCAGGATTAGGTGAATATAATGTAAATAAATAAATGAGTAATATGAATAGTCATCGGGAGATGAAGTGAACAGTCTCTCCCTCATGTATATAATGAAGACCAAACTGAAAGAATAAAACATAAGAATCAATTTTGCTTTGAGGAGTTGCTACTTGGCCTGACAAAAACTTATTAGTTATTGTATTTTTATTTTATTTGTAACATTGTAAACCAATTGTTTGATACCATTTATGATACCTCTCTTAATAAATTTCCTAATTGTTTTTTTATTTTAACAGAAGATATAACTTAGCTTGTGAGTTATCCTTATCTAAGTTTATTATTGACTATAGGTTAACCTTTGTTACCTTATAAATTTGGATAGAAAATGCACTTGACCATGTCATATGGTGACTCATTGAGGCACAATGGGGAAGATTATATGTTAACCCCACCCTCATATGGTTGAGGTTTTCCCCTTCGCTCAATTGATTTCAACAAGGTTTTATTTTCTACTAAGGGGATATGTGTTTGGTGTAGTGTCTAGCATGACACTTGGGCTTAATTTCTCCGTAATTATCACTATGCTCATGTGCTCAAACATTATTTCGGCTCTTAAATAAACTAATGGTGATTCCCCTTATTGTCCTAAATGCAATGTTTGTTATGGTTTGTTATCTAATTTTTATGATAAAATAGTGTTATAAAAATAAATAAAAATAAAAATAATAATTTTATAATTTAAAATTTAAAACGGTTAAAGAAAAAAACATTTATTTTAGTAATAATTTATTTTCACTTTTTATGTCATGCAACTAGAGTTAAATAAACTAATGGTGATTCCCCTTATTTTCCTAAATGCAATGCTTTTTATGGTTTGTATCTAATTTTTTTATAATAATATTATAAAAATAAAAATAATAATTTTATAATTTAAAATTTAACAGGTAAAGAAAAAACATTATTTAAGTAATAATTTATTTTAACTTTTATGTCATGCAACTACGAGTTAAATTGTTCAATAAAAAACAGTTCTCATGAGTAATAATCGAAATAATAAATATTTATTAATTGTTAACATATAATTGGTATTCTTAAAATTGCTTGAGTAGAAAATAATAATCATTTTTTACAATTATTTTAAATAAATTAAATTGATAATAAAGATATATTTTTTCCAATTATTTAAATTAATTTAATTCGTAATAATTTTTACAAAATACAAATATAAATGATTAATCTAATTTTATAAATAAAATAGAGTGTGAAAAAATAAATAAATAAATAATAATAATAATTTTATAAAAATTATTTAAATTTCATATTTGAATTTAAAAAAAACAAACAAACCTGCCAAAAAAGCTATTGTTCTTTCGCTAATAATTATCGGTGTTATTTGAATGAAACAGAACGCTCTATTCCGATCAATATTTCGAAAGAGATGGTGTTGGATTTGATAATAAGAGAGTAAACATTAGAATGATTATGAACGTTTCAAATGGAAATGATATATAGAAAATAAAGGTTAGAATGTTTACGACCGTTTCACATGGAAATAATATAAAGATGTGAGAAATCCAACATTACGATAGATTCGTTTCATCTTTTCTAAATTGGGTTGGTTTCATGGTTGTCCTCTTTCATTTTCGTTTGGCTTGTATTAGCTTCATTTTCCTTTGGTTAGTTGGTTTTTACAATCGGTTTTCTTTTACTGTTCTTTTGGTCGTAGCAAAAACGTGTAGCTCGTTTCGCTGGTTGATCTTTTCTTCAATTTTTTTTGGTTGATAGATTTTCTTTTATAGCAGAGACGAAACTTGAAACTTGATGGGAACTAGAGCTAATGATAAGTGAGATCAAAACATCGCTACTCTGTCACTTTTGCTGTCAGCCAGTAACATCAAAACATCGATACAATGAACATCGATACAATGAACGAGGTAGCCAGTAACACCACCAATGCTGTCAGCAGTCGATACCCATTAGTGCGGTTTATTTTTAATATTATTTGTTGCTCTCTTGAAGGATTTTTTGAATTGGTTAGTTCAGATTCCGAAGCTCCTATTGTTTATGTTAGGTCAGTGTTTGAGATCCACATCATACCATGTTTGATGGTTTGAGAAGTTGATTTTTAATATTCAACGTTCCAGACACTGAAATTCCTAGCTATAATTGTATTAATTCCTAGCTATAATTCTGAATGGGCTCTATCTATTAGAGTGATCAGTATTGAATGGGATACATAAAGTTCAATACATCGTCCTGCATCTTTACGGCCAGGATTTTGGCTTCCTATTCTGTCCTCTATTCCAGTTCTGGTTCGCTCAGTTCATTTCACTTTTGGTACCGTTTGACAAGAAGTTCCTCTGAATTTTCTGGTCCACCACGCTTGTCCTGGAATTCTCTATTTTGGCCCTTGAACGTTATCCATCTATTGAACTATATATATTGAACGTGATTCTGGATTATCACTAATTTTGGTTATTCTGTCCTTATGAGCGATTCTCCCAGTTTACATTTCCTGATTTGCAATTTTTCTACCTTACATTCTCCGGCTAAGATAAACATTGTGCAATTTTGAATTTGTATGTGTTGGAAGGAATAATTCCAACTATCCATATTCTTATCCCGGTAGAATTTAACAAATATTTTAATGGAATTTCTAGAATTTATTGACAAAATGGACAAGCTTCCTGAAAAAGCCACTGCCCAATAGAACTCTAGAAAAATCTTTGTAATGTATAAATAACAGGTCAATCAGCAAATGAAGGCAAGTTCCAATTTCTAAATTATGTGTTTATGTGTTTGAGTCTGTGCTCTCTGATTTGGTATCAGAGCAGGTATGAGGTCGAGTGCAGCTGTGAGCTTGTTGTTGGTGAGCCATGCAAAGGAGGGCTCGGTGGTGTAAGTTGAAGCTGGGTGCTGTGAGTTGGAGTTAACAGTAAGCGCCATTGGAGGATAGCTGAGTCTGAGTTAAAGGAGCGTTGCAACAGTTTCTATGGTGGAGAGTGCGATCTTGAAAGAGTTGTGTGGTGAGAAGAGCTATGTAAAAGGATTGACGGTGTTCGAGCCACTTTGAGGAGGTCGAGACGGTTGTGAAGGTAAAATCGTTCAAGAGTTGTATGTTTTTTGTTTTTCCGTATTGCAGGGATCTACTTTGGTGTGATTGTAGGCAGCCGAGGGTTGAAGTGGACACTAAAGAGTGTGAGCGTTGCCTAAAACGTGGAACTGTTGTTGCGGCTCAATTCAAATCCAAAAGTTGTATGGAAAAACTGTTTTCGTATTAAGCTCCTGATGTTTCATTAAGTGAACATTTTAGAATGCGGTGTGGATCTTTATGTTTTGCAACGTATTTATCTTGCACATACGGTGGGGAAAAAAGATTGTCTGCAGATTACGCAACAAAGTATGTTGTTTAGGTTGTTAGTCAGAAGGGTTTTCTTTTAATTGAATTGCCACAGACTATGTTGTTTAGGTTGTTAGTCAGAAGGGTTTTCTTTTAATTGAATTGCCACAGAACGTTTTTAGAGTGGAGGATGGTAATTATTTTTAATGGAAGTTCCTAAAAGTGAAAAGAATGCTAAACTCATGGTAGTGACTATCCAGTTAAATTTAGCTGGAATATATTTAAAACAAATTTTCTTTGTGTGAGGGCTTTTTATTTAAGATTCAATTAAATTCCAAAGCTAAAAATAAAAATAAAAAAAGTTGGTGATCCGTATTTAAGGATTTATAAGCCTATTGACAATGACTAATATATTGGTTGAATCTTATATAACTGACTCTAACAAGTTAGATGGTGAAAATTATGTAAATTGGAAGTCTAAGTTGCAGACTTTGATGGAAGGCAACAATACATGGGCGATTGTGTCTGGAGCTAAAGTTAAGCCAGTGTCCCCTCAAGCCACACATGCTGCAATTCCAGATTGGGAGCGACGAGAAAACAAAGCAAAGGTGCTTTTGTGGATGACAGTTAAGAACAACATTATTCCACACATTAGAGAGTGAAAAACATGGGACACTCTAAAAAATTTGTATGAGACGAATACTACAAATCGAATATTGTATTTAAAGAGTAACCTTCTTTCAATTAAGATAGAAGAAAATGAAAGTGTTAGTGATTTCATTTCTAGAATTAAAGATCTAAAGGATAAACTAGGGGAAATTAGCGAATCAGTATCTAGTAGAGGCTTGGTTACTGTGACATTAATTGGAATGCTTGATGAATATCAAATGTTTATAACTGGTCTTTCAGCTAGAGAGAAGGCTCCTACTTTTGATGATTTGGAAGGTATACTAATGCAGGAAGAAGAGAGGAGAAGAAGCATTAAATAGAATTCTCCTAATTCAGATTTAGCATTGATGGCCAAAGGGAAGAAGTCCTTCAAAGGTAAACAGTGGGAGAAAAATAAAGGCAAAAAGCCACAGGTAAAATCATTTCAAGGTACCCCTTTACCAAGGAAAAATGCCAAATCCAGTAGAGATGATGTGTGTTATTACTGTGGGAAAACTGGTCATTTTGCTAAGAATTGCATGAAAAGGAGGTATGATCAATTTAAACAATGAAGGCATTTAGGAAATTATGTTGATAGAGATGAAGCAATTAGTCAAGATGTTAGCAATCTTAAATTGTTTGTGTCCAATGCTGCTTTATTGGCAGAAATTGATGATGATAATGCTTGGTTTATAGGTTCTGGTGTACCAATCCATATGTCATGCAAAAGAGATTGGTTTGATAATTATCATGAGATTAAAAAGGGAGGACACATCTATTTAGGAGATAATAGATCACATGAAATTAAAGGATATGGTAATACAAGTGTTATGATGCCTAATGGATAAGAAAAACAAATTCAAAATGGGGTGTATGTTCCTGGATTAAAGAAGAACTTAATATCAGCCTCTACTATTAGAGATCAACATTTAAAAGTTGAATTTGTGAAATCGCATTGTTTGGTAAAGGATGTGCAGGACAACTACAAGCTTATTGCAAAAGGAACGAGAGTTGGAGGCTTATACAAGTTGGATGTAATGAAGAATGGGCATCAAGCTTTAGCATTAACAAGCATGTCAACCATAGAACTTTGGCATCAAAGGTATGGCCACTTAAACGATAATGACCTAATGTTACTACAAAGGAAATTGATGGTAGAAGGTCTTCTAATTATTAAGGGTGAACGCTTTGAATGTGAAGGTTGTGCACTAGGAAAACAACATAGGGAAGAATTTCTTGTGCATGAAAATAGAAGAAAACATGAAATACTTGAACTGATGCATACTGATGTATGTGGTCCAACGAAAACTAAGTCACTTGGTGGAGCATATTACTTCCTTATATTTATTAATGATAGCACTAGATACACCTGGGTATACTTTATAAGAAACAAAAGTGACATGTTTGAATACTTTAAAGAATTCAAGAATATGGTTGAAAAGCAAATAGGAAAGAACATTAAAATTCTTCGATCAGATAAAGGTGGTGAATACACATCAAGAGATTTTATCAAATATTGCAAACAAAATGGAATTATGCAACATTTTACAGTGCCACATACACCCCCAACAAAATGGAGTAGCTAAAAGAAAAAATAGAACATTAGTTGAATGTGCTTGAAGTATAATAAAAAGTAAAGGACTTTCTAATAGTTTTTGGGCTAAAGCCATTAATACAGCTGTATATCTTAAAAATAGAAGCCCTACTAAGTATCTTGAGCACAAAACACCATTTGAAGCATTTTATGGCTTTAAACCTAAAGTTAATCATTTAAGGATATTTCGATGCAAGGCCTTTGATCATATTCCTAAAGATGATAGGAGAAAGTTAGATGCCAAAGCCATCAAATGTATCTTTATTGGATATTGCACTGATAAAAAACATATAAAATGTATGATCCAAGCACTCACAAGGTCTTTGCAAGTAGAGATGTTATTTTTCACAAGCATGTAGACAAAAAAATAAATGAGGATGAACATAATACATGGCAGTCTTCTTATGAAAACTTCAAGGAAGAAGAATTTGAGGAATCAACCCAAGAACTAGAACACATGGACATTCCAAAAGACACATCAAGGGATCAAAGTACACAAAGAAGTGATAAAGGCACTCCATAGAAAAGAAAAGGAGAAGGTACTCCACAAAGTAGTGAACTTCTAAGAAGGTCAACACGACAGATTCAAGCCCCCATTAGGTATAAATATTATGCCTTAATGTCTCAAGTAATGACTATTTTTGAGCCCTTAAATTATGAACAAGCCAAAAATCATAAAAAATGGATGGAAGCTATGAAAGAAGAGTATGACTCTATAATAAAAAATGAAACTTGGCAATTAACAAAATTACTTAAAAATAAAGTTCCTATACGATCAAAATGGTTGTACAAGACAAAATTTTTTGCAGATGGTAGCATAGACAAGTATAAGGAAAAATTGGTTGTAAAAGGTTATTCACAAAAAGAAGGTATAGATTATGAAGATACCTTTTCTCCGGTTGCAAAAATGAATACAATCATAATAATGATTGGAAACTACATCAATTAGATGTAAAGTCAGCTTTTCTAAATGGTGACTTAAAAGAAGAAATTTATCTTGTTGAAGTAGAAGTATTTGTGAAGAAGGGTCAACAACATCTTGTGTGCAAGTTAAGAAAGACCTTATATGGACTAAAACATGCCCCTAGATATTGGTATGAGAAAATCGACAAATTCCTCTTCCAGCAAGGATTTAAAAGGAGTACAAATGATCCTAATGTATATACCAAGACAGATAGAAATGGGGATATAGTATTACTTTCTATATATGTTGATGATCTAATAATAAAAGGGAATGTTGATAAATTAATCATAGATATAAAAATGAAGTTATCACAGGAATTCAAGATGAAGGATCTTGGTGAAACGCACTATTGTCTAGGTCTTGAAGTATGGAGAAAAAATGGAAGAACCTTAATCACACAAAGAAAATATACAAATGAAGTACTAAAAAGATTTCATATGAATGGATGTAAAGCAATGAGTACTCCATTGGAACAAAATATCAAATCAAGAAGTGATGATGGAACAAAGGAGGTGAATAGAACAATGTATCGACAATTAGTGGGAATTCTGAATTATCTCACTACCACCAGACCAAACATTGCTTATGCAGTAAGCATACTTAGTCAATTCATGGCTAAGCCTCATGAAAGCCATTGGATAGCTTCAAAAAGGGTCCTTCGATACTTAAAGGGAACTATGAATCCACCACTGGATACATCTTCAACATAGGATCAGGAGCCATATCATGGAGCAACAAGAAATAGTCAACAGTTTCCTTGTCATCAACTGAAGCAGAATATAAAGCATTATGCAGTAGCACTTATGAAGCTATATGGCTCAGAAGAATACTTGAAGATGTTGATGAAGGTCAACAAAAGCCTACAATAATCAGATGTGACAATCAAAGCACCATTGATCCGGATTTAAACAGGAATGCAATAGATTACAGAGATGCGATAGCCATGAATAAAGAGATGCAGCGGAAATAATACTTCATTTCATTAATGGAAAATATCGAAATATGCTTACAACCAGAAATGGAAAGAAACCAGCTAGGGTGATGGTAGCTTATCTCTGAGAAGAGATGTGGCGGCTACATGCCTCTGAACTGTTCCGAACTTGTGTTACAATGAGGCTTGAAGGCCTATTTATTGTTGGAGAAAACAATGGAAAACCCTTCACATTCCAAAAACCTACCCCTAGAAGATGAAACGCCAAATTGTGGGCCCCGTTTTGGGTAAATTGGTACATCAATTTCCCGAGGTCGTAACTTTGGCATACGATCTCCGTTGACGCGTATGATAGCTCGTTAGAAAGATCTATTAGAGCACTATCATTGTTGGAACGGGAAACATCGGTCCATTGCATGGACCCATGATGCTTTCGGATTCCCCAAAAAACGTCGTTTAGGGCCTCAAAACGGCTTCGGAAGTTCAGGACCCAAAAAACTGCTAAAAATAGTAAGTTGTGCTACAATTAAGGAAACTAAAAATGCTGAGAAAGACAATGGTGAGGGTCGAGGTGGACTTGGCAGGTGGCCACCAATATCCACCCGGATCATTCCTCCCCCCTTAGGAAGCAATGGTCCCCATTGCGTTAAGTTCCTCCATCTGCTGAACTTGTCCTGCAATCTCTGATGTGTCCAATAATGGTGGGAAGCATGGTCGATAATAGTCCACATTGAACACTTGGTGCATGTGAAAGAATGGAGGAATGTTGTGCTCCAAAGAATTGTTCCCCACAAGCTTGGTACTGTTGTAAGGACCATGTTGGAGTGTCCTGAGCTTCTGATGGGCTCTTGTAAGGCGTTCTTTCTACAGATGTAACCAAACTTTGTCGCCCACCTAAACTAATGTGGTACCCCTATGGGTGAGGAGAAGTTGTTCCTATGTTTTTTCATGACCGTATCCATTTGCTGTTGCTGATGCGTGGAGGAACCCTTTGCGGGGGTCATGGATGTAGCAAAGATCTTCCCCTTATTTTGGGAGCGCACCATACAAATGAATTTCCTGGTCTAGGAGATGAGCTTGCTGCCTTTCTTAGCAGTGATCAAAGATGTGGCGGTAGGTGGGGCTACCTCCAGCATCCTGTATGATGAATCACCCAAAGAAATAATGACAGCGTGAGGCATTGACTCATACACAGCATGTCGCCTCCACAAGTATGGTTGGCTTAATAATACATCACAAACATCCAGAGGTGCAACATCACACAATACCTCGTAGGTGAATGGTTTGATGCTATAGGGAAGGCGGCACTGCTCGCGAACTTTGAGATCTCGTCCTTCATGAAGCCACCCGATACTATACGGCTGCGGGTGTGGTGTAGTTGGTAGGCCCAACCGCTTCATGACCTCTACTGAAATAAGGTTCTTTTGGTTGCCACTGTCGACAATGAATCATAGTGGTGAACCCTTCACCCACATCTGTGAGTGGAAAAGACGTTCCCCCTCCTCTGGCTCTTCGGGCTCATTCTTCTGGATCTTGGCAGTGGCGACAGTGGCACTGGGATCCGCATCAATGATCTTCTTTCGCCTTGTCAGGTTCTGGCTCAGGGTCTGAACATGCCTCTGATTCGGAAGCCTTCAACTCAGCCACCAACGACTGCTTGGTCCGACACTCACTTGTGTTATGAGTGGGACTCTTGTGGAACTCACACCACTTTCCTATGTCCTTCTTCGGCTTCGTGGTGTTGTTCGTTTCTTGTGGCTTCGACGGGTTGTCTTGGGTCACCCCACCTTGGCTTTGTCCTTTGGGCTTCGGATTTGCAGATCCAAAGTCTCGCTTCTTCTGTTTGAACTTTTGTTCAATTTTGACAGTGTATCAGTATGTCGTGCCAAGCAAGGAGATGTCCAAGAACTCCATCTCTTCCTGGATGTATCTGTGTAGGCAACCGTGGTATTTGAGTACCAGATGCAGCTCAGAATCTTTGATGCCCAACTGTGTGCGAAGGGTATGAAAAATGTTTGTGAACTCCGTCACATCTTGGTCTCGTCCTTGCCGCAGTGTGGTCCATTTGATGTATTTGTCCTCGTAGCTTTTGACAGGGTAGTACTGCTCCTTGATAGCTTCCCGAAATGAATCCCAAGTGGGTGCGGCTGAAAATAGTGAGCCTGTGCTTTCATCCTTCTGCTCACAGTAGGTTTCCCACCAGTCCTTGACGTGGGGGGCTGCTTTGAGAAGAGCGAAAACAATCTTTTCCCGACTTGAAAATTCATGAACAGAAAAATACCCTTCTAGTAGATTTAACCATTTATCTACCGCATCTGTGTCTATCTGACCCTCGAATATGGGGATTTCAAAATTAACTTGTACCTTAAAGGGCGTGGCATTTCCAGAGTAGTTGCTAGAAGCCGATGCGTCACCTCTAGGTAGCCGCTGAAGAATCTACGCAAAGTTATCCATCATCGCGTTCCTTTGCCGCTCGAGGGCTTCTTCGAGCAAGATTTTGATAGGATCTCCTGCCCCCTCGTCTTTCTTCTCATCCGCCATGGGAGTCCGTCGGGATTTGCGAGGTTGGTCTTGGCAAAGGTTCAACCAGTTCAAGCCCTAACTCCTTATATCCCGACCTTGTTGGGGACATGCGAAGAAAAACAGAGAAAAACAGACCGCTCTGATACCACTGATCCGGATTTAAACAGGAACGCAACAAATTACAGAGATAACCATATACACAAATATGCAGCGGAAATAATACTTCATTTCATTAATGGAAAATACGAAAATATGCTTACAATCAGAAATGGAAATAAACTAGCTAGGGCGATGGTAGCTATCTCTGAGAAGAGATGTGTGGGCTACATGCCTCTGAACTGACTTACAATGAGGCTCGAAGGCCTATTTATTGTTGAGAAACAAGGAAAAACCCTTAACATTCCAAAACCTAACCCTAGGAGATGAAACGCCAAACTGTGGGCCCCGTTTGGGGGTAAGTTGGTACATCAATTTCCTGGGGTCGTAACTTTGGCATACGATCTCCATTTGACGCGTATGATAGCTCGTTAGAAAGATCTATTCGAGGACTATCATTGTTGCAATGGGAAATATCGGTCCATTCCTTGGACCCATGTTGCCCTCGGATTCCCCAAAAAAAGTCGTTTAGGGCCTCAAAATGGCTCCGGAAGTTCAGGACCCGAAAAACTGTTAAAAATAGTAAGTTGTGCTACAATTAAGGAAACTGAAAATGCTGAGAAAGACAATGGTGGGGGTCCAAGTGGACTTGGAAGGTGGCCACCAAAATCCACCTGGATCAACCATCAAACTGGGGAACAATCATGTATATCATGCAAGGTCAAAACATATAGACACACGATATCATTTTGTAATAGAAAAGGTCCAATCAAAAGAAATTTCTCTAATGTACTGTAATACAAATGAAAATGTAGCTGACATATTCACTAAGCCTCTTGGGATGGCAAAATTTGAGTTTTGTAGAAGAAAGTTATGTGTTGTAGAAAATCAATATTATATTGTAAGCCTAGTTGAGACTTAGACTAGTAGGCATATCAATTAAGAGTATGTTTAATAGTGTCTTATATATTTTTTATATTGTTGGAATTAAGGGGGAGTGTTGGAAGGAACTAATTCCAACTACCCACATTATTACAACAGCTAGAATTCAACAGATGTTTTAATGGAGTTTCTAGAATTCGATGACAAAATGGGCAAGCTTCCTGAAGAAGCCACCGCCTCATCAAACTCCAGAAATATCTCTATCATGTATAAATAACAGTTCAATCAGCAAATAAAAGCAAGTTCCAAGTTCTAAACTCTGTGTTTATGTGTTTGAGTATGTGCTCTCTAATTGTACAGAACACATAGACATCTCAGAAAACTTTAAGATAACAATGAACAATACGAATAGAACCCAATCAACATGCGTGCAATTCGAAACTATATATTAACAATCAAACAATTTTACACAAACTAAAGAAAATTAGGAACACATTGACCTTGATATTCAAGGTAATAGACAATTGTATATCTATTGTACCTGTAGTTTAACTTTATTAAGTAAATTGTGTCACTCATCATACAACGTTTTCAAGTAAACATGACATGATTTCCTTTTTATTTTACCATGATCTCTATACACAACTTTCTTTCTCAGAAAAACATTTAGACACAACAACAATGTACTCTAACATATCCATATTTCGAAGACCAAAAGCTACTGGCCATTCATCAATAATTATATCTTTAATCAGCAAAAGACCCTTTCCAAGGGCCAAAGAATTATGCAGTGCCTGTTGTTCTGCTTCGTGCACTTGCACCTCCGAAATAGCAGGGGGTCATCCCAGCCCTCAATTTCTTTGGCTATGCATACAATTACACCATTATCCAACACAACCGAGTGATGCCCAAAAACAAGTGACAATCCGTCATGACCGTTGATGAAGGCACTTCTTAGCAATCCCGTGATTGAGATCTTCACTACTGATATCTATTGTAGCTGGTTCAATAAAATTAATTCAAAGTATCTTAGAAGAATAGGAATTGAGACTACCCGCCTTAAGTTTACTAAAGGAAATGCAATAGATACCAGTAGTAAAGATCTGAATCACGGGATTGCTATTTTTAGAATGGCTTGGATCAAGGAACATGACTTTATTGTCATGTTTCTTGGGGGCATCTGTGGGATGTGTTGGTTGATGCTGTAATTCTATGCATATCAAGTGAAATTGAGGGCTGGGATGTTGCCCCTAGTATTTTTGAGGGGCAAGTGCATGAAGCATAACAATAGGCGTGCATAATTCTTTGGCTCTTGAAAAGGGTCTTTTGTTGATCAAGGATATAATTATTGTTGAAAGCCCAATAGCTTCTGGTGTTCGAATTGTTGCTATGTTTAAACATTTTGCTTACATCCACATCATAGAGTTCATGGTAAAAAAAGAACCAAGGCATTAGATGATGTTCACATGAGAATCGCGCAACATGGATTGGAAATCAGTGTAGCCTGGTTCGAAAGTGAAGAACCACGGCTTAATGTGTGCATAACATCATGAAATATTGAGAACTTTTTTTTTCTAGTGTCACTTTGACGTAGATGAGAATAATTTGTAAGATGAGAGACACAGTTTATTTAAGAATGTTAATCTACGAGTACAATATATATACGGTTATCTATTTATGCTTGTAACTTGCTTTAGTTTGTCTGATAATTTTCGAATTGCACACAGGTTAATTGGGTTCTATTCGTATTGCTCAGTTTTATCTGTGTGCCAAAAGCATAGTGCATGATTTACGCACCAAAACGCTTCTCTTAGCCGGAGAATGTAAGTTTATACGAACTGAAAAGCACAGAAATTAAGCGGCGAGAATCGCTCATCGGTATAGAATAGCCAAAATTAGGGATAATCCAGAATCACGTTCAATACAGAGATAATACCCAGGGACAAAGAACAGAAGGATTCCACTAGAAGTTCGGTGGAGTAGAAAATTCAGAGGAAACCAAAACATGCAGAGGGGAGGTACATCGTGAAAAGGACAAAATGTGACTCAAGACCAAAGGCTGGCCATAAACGAGGAGGACGAGGAACTCTGATTCCATTAAATATATCCCATTCAATATTGACTGCTAGAGTGGATTCGAAGCCTTATCGTTTATGCCAGGTCTGTGCTTGGATATCTGTGCTTGATATCCACTTCATAATGTTTGATGATATGAGACATTGATTTTTAAGTTTCAATGTTTCAGACATTGAAATTCTTGGTGAGAACTGTATACTTTATACCGAATTCGCTACAACCGTATTAATAATGGGTGTTAACTAGCAATAAATGAAAATTTTGGAAAGGTGTTATTTTTTATTTAGCATATTTAAGTATAAGAATTTATGTTTTATGTTTTGTTATCATGTTAGCTCTGCAGATAGTTTTTTTTAAATATGTTAGATAATGAAATGATTTGGTGATGGTTGTCTTTTTGAAATTGTAGGTATGATCTGATGAGTCATAGTAAACATTTTTGGAAATTCCTTGTCTCAATCATGTGTTTTCGGAGGACTTGTGACATAAACTCCTTGTTTATTAAAATTAAGATTATTTCAATTTCTGATTATGATATCTGATCTATGCCTAACCTAAAATACATTAGGTTTGGGGAGGCAAACCAATCTTCTCTTTTCTATTAATTTGACATAATGTGAAATCACTAAATTTACCAAAAATGTCTTCCCTTAAATGATATTTACGGTGAGTTTATCAGATTGGATAAGCCAAATGAAATGCATGATGAAAAATGTTGGTGGGTCATGCAAAATTAGCTGGAATATTAAAAAAGATAAGATAACACACAACAATATATTCTATATCATTCATCAAGGAAAGTACATACATATTTATACAAGTAATAGTTTCAAGATAGGAATTCTATCTTAGACATACAGTAGTGTAGTTGAGAGATTCTCTCAAGCACACACTAAACTAGGAGAAACTAAATTCCTATTATGTAGGAACAAACTCCTCAAATGGGGAATTGCAATCATAGACAAGTAGGAATTAATTATTTCTAACTCCCCCCCCAATGACTACTTGTCATGATAGTCAAATCCACCACCATCAGGGGAATTGCATGTATAGAACCTCCAAAACACAATCTGCCTCCCTCGGACAGATCCACAACTTTTCTGATCTGCCTCCTCTCGCAAATCGTCAAACAAAGATGATGATTCCCGCGAATCCCCTTCTACTCAGAAAATTAAAAATCATCTGAGTCCGAGCCAGGTTTTGTGCAGTCCACCTGCTCAATTGAGCACAAAGTTCTCGTGTACACCTGGCCACAAAGATACCTCAAGCCACAGAGGTGATTCTGCCACAAAGGGAAGCTGGTCACAAAGGCACTTCAGCCACAAAGACTCTATAGATGGTTTCTGGCTCACCACCAACCCTCACTTTACAATGAAAAAAGATGGTTTCAGGCTGACCATAAACCATTATAAAGTGGTTTTGAGATCACCATGAACTTTCAGATGTCTTTAAAACTTACATTTGATTCCACATTTTGGAGTTTCTGGGTACATACAATGACTATTACAACATGCTAGGGAGTCTATTCCACAAACCACACTAACTCAAACAAACATTTACTTTGTTGTCCACCATATACATTGTCACTGTTCCCTTACCTCATCTGTGAGGGGTCCACTGATAAAGAAACCAGAGCATAGGCACTCACCGCCACACGAAGAGAACACAATTTTCCCTTCAAGAACAGTAATTCAGGACTCCACGGTCCAATCCTCCACGGCATTTCAATATCCAATTCTCCTGGCATTGCAACATACTGCCACTTCCCCTACTCACAGTATCAAGGCTACTCATTGTTTTCAAACATACTGCCTCATGCTTGCTAACAATCTGCAACATGATCTCGATCATCCTCCAATATCTGATGCAACTCCTCTAATGCCATATCTGGTTGTTAAGAATTCCTGTAAATAAATTTGTCTATTGTTGGAATGGCCAACTCCAACATAGACTTAAACTGCTGACAATAGTTAGCCGGATTAAATGTCACAACAATACATCCCATTCTTAACCAGATTTACAATATTTATAAGTCCACACCAAGCTAACACAAGAAATTAATGTAAATTAAAGTAATATCACAGATCCAATAGCAAGTTTGGTGCCTGTTAACAATGCTGAATTTCCATTTCCTTGATCATCATTTGCAATGAGGGTCTTTTTGCTGATTATGCTGTAGATTTCTGTCAAAACAGTTAAAAATGCATTAATTACCTCAAGTGAAGAAGTCTCCAAGAAAAACGAACCTTCCCTTTCAGCAAATTCTTTTGTATCATCCATCAGAACTGCACACAAGTTCATGTCATTCTGGACTGTTGGATCAGAGAATCTCCTTCCAATAAGGTGCTTTGCGTCGAGGTGGGATTCATGGAAACTTGATTTTTGGCGGCATCTTCGATCAGTCACTCTGTGTCGGTGAAAGCTACATAAGATGGAGTACTCCGATTTCCCTGATCGTTGGCAATAATATCCACCGATCATGTTGCCACACTCCTATGCAGAAGTATGTGCTGTCATCACTTACTAAGCATATCTATCCCAACCTATATGAAGCACTGATTCTCTTCATGGTTTGAATCCAGGTTCCTTTACAACAGTCACAGTGTAGTTTGCACTGCTTATAACATAATTACTCACACTTCCGAGGAAAAACCTTTTCAGCTGCCCAAGGCCTCTGCTGCCCATCACCAAAATATGAAGCTTAAGATCCTCAACCGCCTCGCATAACTTCTCCCTCGCATCGCCCCGATAAAGCTTAGCTGTTACTTCTAGCTCCTTTTGCCTTGACGCAGTGTCCAGCAAATCCAGAGTCTAGCATCTGGATTGAGGTCATACTGATTAGACATATTGGCTACTCTGAACTCGGATAAAGGAATCAGAGGTGATCCGGACTGCTCCCAGAGTTGACTCTATCCGCTCTTCCACACTTTGTTTTGATTGACATGAATAACCACGACTCGATCTCCCTTTGCCATTTTCCAAAATGGAAAACCGTTGAATGCTCAGAAAACAGAAAATAGAACAATTATTGCAGCAAAGCTGAAACAGGAACGGAGCCATCCACAACTGATAATAGACCCCTTGCAACAGCCTCGTCTTCATTCAAATACAAATCCTCAGAGTCCGAAAGGCAGCATGAACAACCACAATCACAACAGCAATCAGAAGCCCAATCAAGAACGCCATTCTCGCGTGCATCAACATATATGTGCCACGAATGTCAGTGTAATCAATGACAAATGGAGAATTACAATTATAGATAAGTATTATACATAAGTAGGAATTAATTATTTTTAACTTAAAATCTTGTATGCAAGAATATTTTTTTGGCTTTCTACCATGAATTTTGAGAGATATGGCATTCACTATGGTTTCATTTAACAAAATAACGCAGAGGGCACTTTCCAAGATAATATTTTCCTTTTACAACAGTTTGTTCGATTTTCTTTCAGAAGATCAATAATGTCGAATTTGCATATAAATGTGAACATTCCCAGCAATGCGACACATGATTGGTGTTGTTCGAACAAAGCGAGAAATTGAGTTTCACAGTAAATATCTTAAACTTGAAAATTTATTTTCGTTCATGTTTGAATTCTATTAATTTTGAATTGCGAGATTTAAGCTTTAAATAGGAAGATTTTACGTTGTTTCCATTAAAATTTAACGTCTTAAGCTTTTATCTCGGCTAAATTGCATTTAATATTTTGTATTTGATGGTTCTTAAGCTTTTATCTCGGCTACATTGCATTTAATATTTTGTATTTGATGGTTAAAGTATTTTTCTTTGATGCCAAAATTTTGATTGTTAAAGTATTTTTATCTGATGTCAAAATTTGTTTTTTCGACTACATTTGAGGATTTGGACTATTTCATATTTTATCTTTCACGGGTAAAGTATTTTTCTTTCTTGTCAAAATATTTGACTTCTTATTTTGTGGTCAGACTAGGGGAATTATCTCATTGATTCAACGGTGTTTTTTAAAATGTTAGAAATTTTTTTGAAATTATGCACTGGCGTTAGTGCAATTATTTGAAATTATGAACTTGTGTTAGTGTGAGATTTGTAGTTTGAGTTAAAATCTTGCTGATTTCAAGGTAGTTATTTATGTTTTCCAACCTTTATAATGAGAGTTGTGATTTTAAGAAATTTTGTAACAACGCATTAGAGGATTTGACAACGAGAGTTGTGATTTTAAAAAATTCTCTAACAACGCGTTAGAGGATTTGTCAAATCTTATAAGAAAAACTGTGTAGACTATTGTAGGCAGTGAATTGATTCAAAAATGATTACCTTCCGTGTAACCAGTTCTGTACAACCAGCAGAAGCCATGACATAGTTTGAAATTGGTTCTCGCAGCGTGTCTTGGCCATTATTGACAAATAAACAGTGGATAACAAAAGTAGTAATAGTAGTGATAATTGTATGGTGGAAACAAACAAAAAAGTAAATCATGGTAGACTGATTCAAAAAGGACACCTTCTTTGTAAATATAATACTTGGAATATGAGAGAACCAACAATAACACAACCTCGCTTAAAGTTCTATTATAAAACATATTTCTTAATAAAATTTGAAAAACAAATATAGATAAATAATAATATTTTTAATAAGAAGAAAAAAATACAAGCTCATCCTCTATGTGGAGAAGCAGGTGGCTCACTCCTGCATGTTCTAAGTATAATACTTATGTAAGAAAACCAACAATAAAACAACTTTACTTAAGGTTCTATTATCAAACATATTTCTTTATAAATTTTGAAAAACAAATATTAATACATATTCCAAATAAGAAGAAAAATTTATAAGCTCATCCTCTATGTTGAGTAGGTGGCTCACTTGCATGCCAATATTTTTGCATGCTCCTTAGTTGCAAACTTTTAGTAACAATTAACAAACATTGCACATCATGTCATCTCCATTTGCATTGTCATGTTGCCCAATCATGTCGCCTCCATTTTCACTGTCATGGTGCCCAATTATAATGTAAGGAAACTTCTCCAACACTTCTACTTAAATCTTCATCTCCAAAGTAATTTGTGACAATAACGGTTATTTGAGGTTTAAAATATGTGTATTCTCATGTAAGTGTTGGAAGATCTGTCGCCAATCTGTCGCCAACTGAATTTGGAATTCCATATAATTTGAGTGGAGTACCCAATTTCTCTATTGTCTAATTTCACTATGTATAAAAGTATATTCATATCTTCAGCGAATACGAATGTTGTGATAGAGTCCCCATTCACATTTTCATTACATACAATTATCCTCTCATGCTATAGGATCACTTCTCCAAGTTATCAAATAAATCATGTATGTTAGTAGTTTCTTTTAAATTCTCTAATTATGGAGGGTCGAGTTGAACCTGATATAATAAGTATGGAAATTGATGCAGATCTCTGCACATTGTTAGGAATTACACTCGACACCAAAATTTGCCCAATGTTTTCTTCTTCACTTCTATTCATTTGGGGTGATCAACTGGAAGGAACGATCCTAAAGCATGAGAGGATAATTGTAGGTAATGAAAATGTGAATGGGGACTCCGTCACAACACACATTCACATTGAATGAAGATATGATTATACTTCTATACATAGTGAAATTAGACAATATAGAAATTGGGTACTCCGCTAGAATGATATGGAATTCCAAATTTAGTTGACGACAAATCCTGCAACACTTAGACGAGGATACACATGACTTCAATTTTGAGCCTCAACTGATACCTATTGCCACAAATTACTTTGGAGAGGAAGTTGTAAGTGGAAGTGTTGTATAAGTGGTGGAGAGGTTGTCTAACGACAATGCAAATGGAGATGACATGATGTGCAGTGTTTGTTATGAGAACATAGAAGTTTGCAAGAGGGGAGAATGCAAAAATATTGACATGCAATCATGTTTATCATTCACATTGCATTCTCCCATGGTTTAGGCTTAGAGTCATGTCCCACGTCCCACTTGCAGGAGTGAGCCACTACTCCACATAGACGATGAGATTGTATTTTTTTCTTCTTATTTCAAATATGTATTCTTTATCAATATTTATTTTCCGAATTTAAAAAAAAAATATGTTGATAAACATTGCATTCTCCCATGGTTTATGCTTAGAGTTATGTCCTACATGCAGGAGTGAGCCACTTCTCCACACAGACGATGAGATTGTATTTTTTTTCTTTTATTTAGAATATCTATTTTTTTTTTTCAAATTTAAAAAAGAAAACTATAGTTTATTATTAATAGAACATTAAGTGAGGCTATGAGCCTGTTTTTTTTCTTCTTATTTGGAATATATATTCTTTACCAATATTTGTTTTTCAAATTTAAAAACAAAACTATGTGAGGTAAAAAAACTATGTCAGGTTGTTTTATTGTCTGTTTTCTTGCATTCCAAATATTATATCTAGAACTAGAACTAAGGTGTCTTTTTTGAATCCGTTCACTGTGTACAATCATCTACCACTTGTGTTACATCGTTGACTTGTCAAACAACTGTCAAGTGTACTACTACTTCTGTCTTCCACCATTGACTTGTCAAACAACGCTCAAGGCACGATGCGAGAACCAATTTCGGACTAAACCATGGCTTGTGCTAATTTCGAACTAAGTCCTGGCTTGGGCGGGCATTACAACTAAGGTGTCCTTTTCGAATCAGTTCACTGCCTACAATCGTTTGCACAGTTTTTCTTGTAAGTTTTGACAGAGCCTCGACCCTAATAATTGTGAAGAAATCATCTAATATGTTGTTACAAAATTTCGTAAAATCACCAAAATTCGTTAAAACCTCGAACTCAAAAATACCCAACGTAGGCTGAAAAGAAGCTCAAACTACAAATTTCGCACTAATGACGATGTATGTTATAATTTGAAACAATAATACTGGTTGATATACTGATGATATAATTTCAATTTTTATACCAAATGAAACTACGATATGTAGTCGGATGTAATTGAAAAGAGCGCATAGTTCTTAATATTTACATGTTGTTAAAAACACCTCAAAGGTGTGCCACAGCCCAAAAAGGAACCTGTGCCACAGCCCAAAAATGAGGTACTGTTTAGTTGAATTAATTTTTTAGTTTTATTTTCCTAATATTTTTTTTTATTGATAAGGAGGTTTAATAGATATTATATCTAAATGGTTTTCTTTATCTTTCTGTGTATACCCTGCTCCAATTATTCCAGAGTTTGAAAGTTTCGTTATCATCTTTAACTTATTTTTTTCAAACCAATAATTTGTACACTACAGAATGTTCTAAGAGAATATGCTGAATAATAAACTGAATTTTTACTGCATGAATTTTGAAACAATCAAATAATTTTTAAGAAAAAAAGTAAAATCATGTAAATAAATGTGTAGATTTTAAAACTATTTTGAAACCATAAAATAATTTTTAAGAAAAAAATAAAATCATGTAAATAAATTTGTAGATTTTAAAACTATTTCAAACACATAAATGAAAAAATGAAAGTCGAAGTGACTTTATTCAGTTATATTTTTAATATTTCAAGTTATACAATAAGATTAAATTCAACTCAAAATTATAAATATAAATAGTAAATCCTATAATAAAATAATCCTTTATTTATTTATATATATAAACCGCAATATATGATCGCAATAGTTAATTTTTTTAATGTTTATTTTAATAAATTAATTTAATAATATAGTATTTTTAAAATTTTAAATCGTTTAAATATTTATGTAATTGCAATTTGTTCTATAATTTAAGTAGATGTGTTGGTGTAATGCAAGTAATGTAAATAATTTTAAATATTACTTCAATTACAAAATTAAAAGTGATATCGGAAATGAGCTTAAACAATTATATATTGGCTCAATTAATAATAAAAAGTTAAAATATATTAGTAAACATTAAAATGGTTATTCAATTAATAATAAAAAGTTAAATTAATAAAAATAATAAAATTCAATTTGTTATAGATAATTTATATCTTGTGCAGACAAATACTACAAAAGTGGCTAACACTTGCTATGGTTTCATATCACCAAACTACCTTGATGTAGACATTCAAAGGTTTTAAAAAATTGAGACACTTGAAACGTACATTTAAATATTGGTTTAAAATAATAAAAAGTCAAATTAATAAAATTCAACTTGTTATAGATAATTTATATCATGTGATAAGCATGTACTATACGGTAGTTGATACTTGCAACTGATAATAGAGATCAAAATTATCATTCCAAAAAGTTCCCACTAAATTCTAACGAAATCAAAGAAAAATATGGTTGAAAAAACTAAAAAAATATTATAATCAATTTAACTTGTGAATAGGATTTGTTACAATTCCATGGGCCAACACAATGGCTTATCAATTCCCAAAAACCATAACTTATTTCACAACCAAAATATTTTATAACAATATGACAAGACTTTTAACCATGGAGATTCACTCCCACTTTACAATGGGTATTATTAACTTGTAAATAGGCTTTATTACAATATCATGGGTCAATACCATGGCTTACCAATACAACCTACCCAAAAATATATAAATTATTTCACAAACGAAATATAATATTAACAATATAAAAAAAAATTAACCATGGATATTCACCCTCACTTTACCATATATATTATGAACATGTGAATAGATTTTGTTAAAATACCATGGGCTAATATCATGACTTATCAATACTACATGTCAAAAAATCATAACTTATTTCACATTCAAAATATTTTACAACAATATGAAAAGATACTTAACTATGAATATATACCCCCACTTTACAATGGATATTATTAATTTACAAATATGATTTGTTACAATGCCATGGTCCAATATCATGACTTATCAATACCACATGCCCAAAAACCATAACTTATTTCACAATCAAAATATCTTATCTTAATTTAATTTGATAACTTTTTTTTAATTCATTCTAAAAGGAAAAATGTTATAGGCACTTTTGAGATATATCTAAACCCTCTATGATCACAACTACTAAAAATATTTCCATAGAAATTAAATCAAGGTTTTAATAAAATTAAAAAAGATAATACTTTTATGTATAATGATGTGAACTTTATATAATATAAGTAATATTATGAAGAACTAGCATAGATCCATCCTAACTAAGGATCCAAGCGATGAGAGCAAGAGAAATGACTAACAATAATAAAGGAAAGATATAGCATGATTTTCTAAAGTTTTTCATTATAGTATTTTCTTTGACATGATTTATCCAAACACAAGTTTAATATTTTACAACCAATTCAACTTTTTAAATCTAGATACTTTCTTAAACATAATAGTATTGGATCAAATTTAAGAGAGAGAAGAGGGGGATAGTAAAAAAGTTGGAGGGTGAAGATAGAGAGAGAGAGAGAGAGATGGGGAGAGGGAGAGAGAGGGAGAGAGAATAAGGAACAAAGAAAGGAGGGTGAGAGAGAAGGAGAGGGAGAGAGGGAGAGAGAGAGAGAATTAGAGGGGTAGAGAGAGAGAGGAAATAACAAAGGCATAGAGAGATAGACTTGGAGAGAAAGAGGGAGTGACAAGGGAGATATGGAGAGAAAGTCAGGTAGAGAAGAGAGTAGGGAAGAAAGATAAGAGGAGAGGAGGGATATAGGGAGATCGTTGAGAGATGTAATTAGGTTCATTCTTCATAATGACTCGTGTTCTCTTGATTGTGTATATTTGACAAAAAAGGAAAAAGGAGAAAAAGAATTATTATTTTATAAGCATGGGTTTCATGCTCAAGCTAATTAGGTCGAGCATGTTCTTCATGCTTTTAAGTCTTTTAAAGTCAAAATATTATTTTTCATAAATCAAGAGAGTCATTGTCATGTATATAATATCCTAGTGGCCATTTTGCATCAAAGGAGAAGATTTATTTTTGTGTTTAAAGTGTAAAAAGAATCCTCCAAGACCAAGTTGGAATATCCTGAAGAACTCACCCTAGGAAGGCCTATTTGATCACATGGAAAGTTATATATAGAAGTGAAATTTGTATTCATTTAACACCTTCAATCACTTAGTTCGATCTGCAATAGAAAGAAGAAGAAAGGAAGTGCGAAGAGACTAGAAGAGAATAAGAAACCTTGGTGAACAAAAGAAGACCTAATTCTTAACAATTTCGTCTCACACATGCAAAAAGGACAAGGATTTTGAACTTTTATAGGGTTGAAAGTTACAGACTGAGTTGAAAACAAGTAGTTGGGGGCCGAAACTATGATTTGGCCAACAAAAGAAAAGTTTCACTTTCATTGACTTTGTTCACTTAAGCTTATGTGAAGAAGCATTTCTTGGAAGGATGACTTGGTGCTTATAGGGAATCTTTGTCTTGGTGTAGAGGTCTTGAAGGTCTCATTTTGTCTTCATTCTATAAGAAGAAGAGAATTCTAACTGGGTTTTCCCCTAGGAGGGGTTTTTCCCAAAGTGAGATCTTACATATTATGTTCTATTGTTACTGTGATCTTCATGTTCTTTATTGTTTGATAGTTTCTTGATGAAAAGAAGACATAAGAAGACAATATAATTATAAATTATCATGAGTTGTTATCAAAGTAAGAAAATATTTTATTCCTTTTGATTTTCTAACTAAGAGAAGGGGGGGGGGGGCGAGAGAGAGAGAGAGGGAGTCACAAAAATAGAGGGAGAGTGAGAAGGAGAGAGGAAGGGAGATAGTGAAAGAGTTGGACGAAGAGGGAGAGAGCGAGTGATGGGGGGAGAGACATAGGGATGTGAGAGAGAAAGGGAGGGAGAGGAAGGAAGAGAAGAATCAAAAGAGAGAAAGGGAGAGATGTGGAGTCTGAGGGGGAGAGAGTGGGAGGGAAGAATACTGATGTAGAGGGAGAAAGGTGGAGAGAGAGAGGGAGTGAGAAGGGAAAGATGGAAAGAGTGAGATAGAGAGAGGAGGGAAGAGAGAGAGAAAGAGAGAGAAAGAGGGAGAGAAGGGTGAGAGAAATAAATAGATATGGAGATAGAGTGTATATGTTTGGGGGTTGAGATAGAGAAATGGAATAATAATGAGACACATAGATACAAATATAGATATTATATAGTATTGTATAACCAACATAGATCCAACTTGTCCTCTGATCTATCAAGTGCTGAGATTCGATCCAACTTAACCTTGACAGATTTCACCCCATTCAACGCTTCATAGATCAGGGGTTAAGATGGATCGAAAATATCAAGTGACGAAATTTCTCCATCTACAAAGTACTTATTTTATTTATTTTTATATATAATTGCAATTTATGATCACAATAGGCATTATTTTTTATATTTATTTATTAATTGATTAATAATATAGTATTTTTGAATTTAATATTTTTCAATTAGTTATGTAATGTAATTGATAATTATATGAGTTAAATTAGTTTTATATTTATTGCTTAAAATGTTTGTAGGGTGCAATTTAATTAGTTATTTCCGTGATATGAATTATTATGTAAACCAATAGACAAAAGGTTCAAATCCCCTAGAGTGGCCCAGTCTAAAGGGAGGATAGTTGGTAGGCCCCATGTATAGTAGTTCTAGCTAAAACAACCCCATGTCACTCAAGTAAGAGAATGAACAAGTTGCTAATTCCACTTGTGTGTGAGTGTGTGTGTGTGTGTATTAGTAATTTCATTTATTTATATAATTGTTGGACTCTCAAATTAATAAAATTATAACGAAAAAATAATAATTATATATAAGTTTGAGTTAGTCATTAGATGGGTTTACTGATTTTCCATGTGATGAAGCCTATTTAAAGGTATTGGGGAATACGATGCAAGAATACAAGTTTAGATTCATCATAACTCTTTATAATATCAACCTAGATCCATCTTAACATCGTATCTATCAGGCACCATGAGGGATCAAAGCTTTTGAGGTGAAAACCTCTTTTTTGAGTGCAAAATGTGAGGAAAGTTTTGTACTTCAAGAGATTTGATCCCTCTCGGCGCTCTATAGATCTGATGTTAAGATGGATGTAGGTTGGTTTCAATCGTGTGCGGTCATAAAAAAAAAAAATTGAACATCTAATTATTTTGATCATTTTAAATATGCTAAATATGTCTAATATTAATTTGGTCAACTTAATTTAAAATTTTCTTAGTTACCTCAGTTTGTTGAGATGAGAGAGATTGTTAGTAACTTGAATGATGAAAAATGATGAAATACAAATTTTGAGTACAAAGTGTCAATGTGACAATTTTGATAGATATAAAATGTGAATACTAAGAATATAGTCAATTACAAACAATCTTCATTACAATCAATTAGAAACTATTTTGTTCTACTATTCTTATTGTCACACTTATTAGTTTTTCCATTTTCTCATATCGATCATATGAAAAGAATAGTTGGAATCATAGAACATTCAAATATCTAACTCGAGCTACTGTAGTAAACAACATATCTTATCTATGTTGCTCTCTAGTATTAATAGTAGCTTTATCCAAATTTAGTCATTGTGACTTATGAAGTGTTAAACCCCAAATAATTTCCAATTGTAAATATTTTCTAACAATGTTGAATGATGGAAAATGGGAATAATAAGAATGTGCTTATTTATAAATAGTTTATAGTTACAAGAAGCAAACATTTGGGGTAAGCAAACATTTTATTTAGGATGAAAATTCCAGTATTGTATTTATGGTTGAATAATTTTATGTGCTTACATTGAGAGAGTGTGTGTATGTTTTGGGCATGAGAAGGAGAGACAAGGGGAGATAGAGATATAGATGGGGGGAGGGAAGAGGGAAGAAGACAGATGCAAAGATAGGGAGGGAGGAAGAGATATAGATATGGAGAGAGAAATGTTAGAGAGAGAGTGAGAAGGGGAAGAAAGAGAGGGAGGTAGAGAGAGAGATAGATAGATATGGAGAGAGAGAGTGTATATTTAGGGGTTGAGATAGAGAGATAGAGAAGGAAAGGCAATGGGAGATAGAGATATAGATGGAGGAGGTAGCGATGTGCTTACATTGAAATCAATACACATTATATAATTTAATTACTTTGAAATTAATGTACATCATACATCTTGTTGCATCAAATCAAAAGTCAACATCTACACTAAAGTCAATGCATCTAGTGCAAACAATCAAATAGGATTAGAAATCAACACCTATACCGAAATTAATGCATCTAGTGCAAGAAATCAAATAGGATTAGCAATGAATATCTACATTGAAACTGTCGCATCTAGTGCAAGCAATCAAATATGAGTACAAATCAAAATCTATGCTGAAATCAATGCATCTAGTGTAAGGTATTCAATATGATTAGAAATCGACATCTACATTGAAATCAATGCATATAGTGCAAGCGATAAGAAAGGAATTAGAAATCAATATGTACACTGAAACTAATGAATCATGTGCAAGCAATCAAATATGAGTAGAAATAAACATTGACACTGAAATCAATGCATATAGTGTAAGGTATTAAATAGAATTATAATGCAACATCTACACTAAGTCCAATGCATATAGTGAATGTGATCAAATATGATTAGAAATCAAAAACTACATTGAAATCAATACATCTATTTTGGTGAAAATCTAAAATATTCATGCCTTTCTAGATATATCTAATATGTTTGGATTTCTCTATGTGAGAATTTTTCTTATTCCCTCTCTCTCCACCTTCCATTCTGTGTCTATCTCTCTTCCCCTCTCCTTCTCTCTCTTTGCCTCCCTCTCTCCCCTATCTCATTCTATCTTTCTCTTCTTTCCTCTCTCTCCCTGTCATCTACATTTATACCTCCCTCTAGCTCTCAATATTTGTCTCTCTATCTCAACCCTTTAAACATATGTCATGCTCTCTCTCTCTCTCTCCATATTTATCTATCTCTCCCTCTTCCTTTCCCTGTCTATCTCTTCCCCTTCACTCTCTCTCTCTCTCTCTCCACCTATATCTCTATCTCTCATCTATATATCTTCCTCCCTCCCTTTCTTCGCCTCACTCTTATAGCCCTTCCCACACCCTAGTTATATTTATATCTCCCCTTGTATCTCCTTCTTACACATAAAACATACACACTTTCTCTCCATCTCTCTCTCTCTCTCTCTCTCTCTCACACACACACACACTGAATCTCCATATATCCTCTGCCACTCCCCATCCAACTTTCTCTCTCTATGTCTTTCTTCCTCTACCAAATCCATCTCTCTCCACTGCCCCTCTTTCTCATCTCTCTCAAGTCCTCTCTCTTTTTCCTTCATCTCTCTCCCCTTCTCTACCACTGCCCTTTGTCTCTGCCCCCATCATACACACACTCTCTCGCCACCCTCCAACTCTGTCACTCTCTCCCTCCCTCTCTCCTTCTCTCTCCCCCTGCCCCACCTCCATATCTATGTCTCCCTGTCTCTGTCTCCCCTTGTTTCCCTATATTTATCCTCTCCTTTTATACCTCTTCCCTTGTCTCCTCTCTCCCTCATTCCATCTTCAACACTCCCTTGTCACTCCCTCCCTCTCTCTCTTCCCTCCTCTCTCTCACTTTGTCTCTCGCCTCTATATCTCTCTCAAATGTGGCATGAACATAGCATCATACAGCTTCATGAAAGCTATGCCCAAAACTGCTTCATAATCATCCTTCCACATGATTATGAAGTCAAAATTTCCTAGCCATTCACAAATCTTCACTTCCACGACATCTAGCACTCCAATCACTTTGTTTGGTGGAGAGTTCATTGCCTTGAGATGAGCTTGAGTTTGAACAAACTTCAGTCCAACGTTCCTTACTGCCTCTTCTCTCATCAAGTTATGGGTTGCACCAATGTTCAACATGGTGAGAAATGTGCCCTACCCAACCACCATCTCAGAATACTCCAACTTATTCCTCTTAGGATGATGCTTTGGGATAGCCTGTGTTGCTGCTACAGCACCCAAAATCTTAATCATCCCAATCACTAGTTCCTCTTTCATATTTCCATCTAATTGCAACAACTGTAATCTTTAATCTTGAAGGACAATTCTTCAATGTATGATCACCTTCACACAACACACACACACACACACACAGAGAAACAACAGACAAGGGTATGAGGACTAGTATAAGTTACTAGTTATTCCCAGTGGAAAGAGAATCATGATATTTCACAGACATAAAAAAAGAAGACATACCATCTAAATTAAGATAGAGTGGGAGATGAAAACCCTAAGGTGGATAATGTGATAGATATTGATGTAGAGAAAGGCAATATTTATCTTACCCTTACCAGTGGGAGAGAAAGGGTCATAAGCCCAATACAGGGTTTGCAGGATGTTGAAAAAGGAGAGGATGAAATATCTCTAACTCCTCTTGGTTTATTTGACAATTAGAGGAAGATCTTAAGGGGAACTCACAATAGAATACAATTGAAGGTTGGGAGTAAATTTGTAGCCTTTAGCATAATTCAAGAATAAATCAAAGATAAGTAGTGTTCTTGGAGGTAAGGGGACTCCTGAGATAATTTGAATGTTGATGCAATTCATATTTATATAAATACTATGACTATGACTTGATTAGAGGTTGGAAGGAGACGGTATAGGTAAGAGGAATTTGTACAGTAAATTTTTATTGTCAATTGAAGTTTTTATATCTAATATGAAAGAAAACGATTATATTGGAAAGAGAATATTACTATCCAAAAACTGAAAATCTGTAGAAATGTGTGTTAGAGACGAGCTAAATACAGTTATAAAAATAAAATTTTGAGACTTGGGTTATTGCTCAGAAGAGAGTTTAAATGAGAATGTAGTTATATAATATATTCCCATGATAAGAGATAGAGTAATAAATAATAAACTAATACAGGGAGGAATTTTTGGTGAAACCAAGGTTGAAATCCATTGAGAGAATGCAGATGGTATGACCCTCATATTTACTACATGTTTGGTTGCGAGTTGGAATTAATAGGACTTAGGGATTAACAAAGGTTCCTGGTTACATGTACCTTTGTTGCCATGGACTAGAAGAAAATATCATTATATAGATATATAAATCTATTTACATGTCTCAATATATAAGTTATTTTTTAACCAAAATGATATACTGAAAAATATATACATTCTCTTGTATTAAATTAGAACAAAACCAAAATTCATAGTAGGTTGCACACGCAAGTGGTTGCATAAAACAAGAATGAAATAAATTAAATACCCTCTAATTCTAAAAGAATATAGAACTGTTACAAAAGGAGAACTTATGAATACATATCCATATATACTTAAGAAGTACATGTGAAGACATTTTGGAAAATATTATAAAATATTCCATTAGAAAAAGAGTAATACAAGAAGAAGTCATTTGTAAAAAATAATTATTAAACGTTTGGAAGTTAGCATTACAATTTCATCAAACATAAAACTAGAGTGCATGCAAAACATACATATATATATGTGTGTGTGTGTGTGTGTGTGTGTGTGTGTGTTCAATATCCCAATAGGAACAAAATTTATAGAATGTAATTAAAAGAAATAAGTAATAGTTACCTATTGAAATAATAAGTGACCCTCGAAGGTCATTGTTGACTTGGGTCACTCGCAAAATTTACAATTATTTACAAATTCAATAGTCATTTATACTCTCAGCCTAAGAGGGTCTTTCCATTATACTTAAAGACGAAAATACTCATAACCCTGATCTAAAAGAAAATCAAGCATGCAATAATTTTGGAAGTGGTCATCTATAACAAGTTAATAACCCAATACAATCAATAGAGAGGGCTTAGGTTTCACAGCTAGACAAGCCTCACAAGAGTCAAACCAAAAAGATTTATAATTTGGACAGGAACACAAGGATTATCAATGGAAGACATTGTAATTATTTTTTAAATACAACATGTGGATGAAAACCGTTACAATATGCCATGGAAGGTATTAGGCTCACCTTTGGGAAGAGAAACTTTTACAGTAATCATTTCAGGTTTATTCTCAGAGGTCAAATAATAGTCTTCTAGGAAGAACCCTTGTTCAAAGTTCCCAAACTTGAATCTACTAAGCCATTACATAGATACTATGTTAGCATCGGAATTAAGACAACTCAAACAAGAAGAAAATGTCATGAGAAAACCTACCACACCAAAATTAAAATAGGAACTAGATGTTTACCTTCAAATCCTGATGACTAGAAGGTGTGGTAAATGACCTGAACCACTATTATAAAGCTCTACTAGTAAAGAATTCAAATTTAACTTTTGAAGGAGAAGAAAAATCTCCAGTAGGGATTTAGGTAGCCGGAGCCATTTAGTCATTTGTCATAGTGAAAATGAGGTCATGATGGTGAGGTTAGGGTAGGTAGTTACCCTAACCAAGTGTTAGTAGATCCCCTTTGTATGATTGTAGTGAAAATAAATGGTGATTAAAGTGCCAACAAGTATCCTCCACCTAGGACACTATTAATGAAAACCCTATTTGCGGACAATTAGATCAAAATATCTATAACCATAAGAAGTGAAAAAGGTAATAACATAGAAATAATTCAATACAATACTTTTCAGTCTTCATATACTAGCCACAATAGAATACTATAGCACATGCATAACCAAATTAATCTGCGTGGGAAAATAAATATGTTTAAGAGGTATGCCAATACCTAGACACATAATTGATACATAGGATGGTTGCTATGTGAATCAGTTTGGAATGGGATACATATGTGAAGTAATGAGATCAATACATAAGTTGTAAGTAAGACCACAAAGGTTATGATAAAATTATTAGCTGTAAGTAAGGCCCTGGTATTCATATCGAATATAAATAAAGTCCAAAGTTTTATATATGTGTAGGTTATAAAAAGACCATAATGGATATACAAACCATACAAGCATAATAAATATATATGTATTAATTTCTTGGCAGGAATTCTAGCTATTGAGACTTAAATTAAAGCTCGAGCAAAATCCAATATTTTGTATTGTAAGAAAACAATAAAGAAAGTGAGTAATAAATAATTGTATATGTAGTTTGTAATATAAAAAGAATTTGCATTTTTATTTGAGATGATAATGTTGGGGATACTTTTGTCTACATAGACATAAATTATTAGAGGTGAGAAAAAATATGTAACATAAGAGAAAGAAAAGTATTATATTGAGATAGATGATTTGCAAAAAAAAAAAAAGTAACAAAGGGAGATGTGACACATGAATATATTTGGCATGAGATAATACCTAAGAAAACTTGGTGAGAGGAAAACCTAGTTGGAAGGTGAGGCTCCTCTATTCTCCTTCTCTAATTAGAAAATGGTTGTGAGTACAAAGAATTATGGTTTTTGGTCGATGGGCTATGATAGTGCACAAATCATCTTTGTGTGCTCTATAACCTATCCCTCTTGGCTAATTTTGTGCATCCATGGAACCAATTCACTTGAAATAATGGAGCCCATTTTCTTCCGAGTGACGCGATTATACTACAACCTATTAGCCTATTAGTGGCTATGTTTGATCACCTCATCTATTAACAAGAGTTACAATATATACTCTTCTAGAGTCTTGTTCATTGTAATAATGTGGCTAGCCCATTTTTCATGAATAATGGGGGATGATATATCATCCTCTCAAATTATTATGGTGAAAATAGGAAGGTCGAATCTGAGTGGCATAACTTTCACATATGAACTCTGATTGATGCAATTCATTCACCATTAGAAAGGTCTTTGAGTGTACAATGGGAAAAATTGGTGTGACGGTAAAGAGACAAAGTAACTCCCTAAAAACAATGTCATTGAATGCCTCAAAATGCTTCGATAATGTTTTAGGCCCCAATTTGACAAACTCGGTCCTATTAGTAAAAATTGTCCTATGAGTTGATTCTTCCAATTTTTACATTTTGAAAGCATCTATATGGATGAAAAAAATTATAGTGATCAAATACATATCATAAGTTGTGGGTATTCCAATCCCTTTCCTCTGAAATATGATATCTCATTTTTCTCAGTAGACAATTGTTTGTATTGTTCTATCTTGTGACTAAATTGCTAATGACACAATTTTTCTTTTCTTATAACTCCATTCAATCTCTTTTGGTTGCCAAATCCAATTTGATTCTATTATAAGGAGGCTAAGCATCATAGGTAGCTCTTTACCTTTTCCTTTTCTCCCCAAAGGTAGGGTACATACATCAATAACCTTAAAAATTTGGTGTTGATGCCATCTATATTCATACTTCCTAGTTTCAAATCATGAAACTCCTTGGCTCTAATATCAATGTATCTTTCAGGTAAATATTATTTCTTAAACATCTTCTTAAAATGTTTCCATGTTGTCTCCTTTTTCTTGATAACATTAGAAATTTTGGTATTCTCCCACCAAATATTGGATTCACCATTTAATTGGTGTGTAGTAAGCCTAGCTTTTGGGTTATTAGAATACTGATAAAGATGAAAATATTTTCCTATATTACACAACCATGCGTTTTTTTTCTTTAAAATATCCTTCAAAAATCAACGACATCAATTCCTTAAATTCTCATTATAGTTCTTCTACATTGTTATTTTTTCTCATAGTGTTTGTTCATTTTGTTCACTATTTTCTAATGCTTTAGTGGTCAAATTTACTATGTTAGTTTCATTTGACAATTCATTTCCTAGATTAGGTGGATCATTTCTTTTTAAATCTTCCTTCTGTTCCTCTAGAATCCTTTCCTTAATATTATAGCTTTTGCCCATTATTTTTCATTTTTCATCATTTATTTTATTTTATCATTAGATCTTTTTAATATTATTTCATTCATCCTCTATTTTTCTTCTTACATTTTATATTACTCTACCTACATCCCCAATAGGTGTCTGTTATCAGTTCTATGCTTATCTATTTTCAGTTTGTATCTTTTTCATAGTTTCTTAAAGGACTTACTACATATCTCGAATATGTTGATTCCTAGAGTTTTGTATTTCAATAGATATCCCTTTTCATGATTCTTTACATCAATGATGTTCGCTCCCTTCATGGCTTCACTACAGAGCCTCTCCTTCTCCCTCCTCAACCATTTAACATGTAAAAATTGTAATAAAACTTATTATTTATTCTATTTTTATTTATTGATTTATTTTTTATTTTTTTATTCGCATATAGGTCCAGGTGTTGTAAACTAGTTGTTTGATACCATTTCTGATACCTCTCTTAATAAATCTCCAAACTGTTTTTTGATTCTAACACAAGATATAACTTAGCTTGTGAGTTTTCCTTATCTAAGTTTATTATTGACTATAGATTAACTTTTGTTACCTTATAAATTTTGATAGAAAATGCACTATACCATGTCATTTGGTGACTCATTAAACCACAATGGAGAAGATTATATGTCAACCCCACCCTCATATGGTTTTCCCCTTCCCTCAATTGATTTCAAAAAGGTTCTATTTTCTACTAAGGGGATATGTGTTTGTTGTAGTGTCTCACATGACACTAGGGCTTAATTTCTCCATAATTATCACTATGTTCATGTGCTCAAACGTTATTTTGGCTCTTAAATAAACTAATGGTGATTCCCCTTCTTGTCCTAAATGAAATGTTTTCTATGGTTTGATATCTAATTTTATGATAAAATATAGTGTTATAAACATAAATAATAAATAAAAATAATAATTTAAAATTTAAAAGATTAAAGAAAAACATCTATTTTAGTAATAACTTATTTTCACTTTTAATGTCATGCAAGTTAAATTGTTTATTAAAAAACAGTTCTATGAGTAATAATTAAAATAATAATATATTTATTAATGGTTAAACATATAATATGTATTAAGGAATTTAGACTTCTGTGATCCATAACTCCGTCTAGTAAGAATTTTCGGCGAAATCACATAAGAGATCATTTGTCGAAGCGTTTCGAACCAACTAGTGTGGTTAATCGTCAGGACAAGTTTTAAAATATGTATTTTTAAAATTGCTTGAGTAGAGAAGATAATAATTTTTTTCAATTATTTAAATTAATTTAATTATTTTTTACAAAATACAAATATAAATGATTTATATAGTTTTTATAATAAGATACAGTGTTATAAAAATAAATAATAAATAATAATAATAATAATAATTTTATAAAAATTATTTAAATCTAAATTTAAATTTCAAATTTGATTAAGAAAACAAACAAACCTGCAAAAAAAAGCGATTTTCTAACAGGAACATTGTGAAAATTGTCAACCTCTTTCACTAATAATTATCGGTGTTATTTTGAATGAAACAAAAAGTTGTATTCCGACCAATATTTCGAATGAAATTGTAGTGGATTTGATAATAAGAGAGTAAACATTAGAATGTTTATGACCGTTTCAAAAGGAAATGATACGTAGAAATTAAACATTACAATGATTAAAACCGTTTCAAATGGAAATGATATATAGAAAGTAAACGTTAGAATGTTTACGACCATTCACATGGAAATGATATAAATATGTGAGAAAGCCAACATTACGATATATTTGTTTCATATTCTCTAAATTGGGTTGGTTTCATGGTTGTCCTCATTCATTTTCGTTTGGCATGTATCAGTTTCATTTCCGTTTGGTTAGTTGGTTTTTACAATCGGTTTTCAAGGTAATAGTGATGGCTTTAGGGCGCATGGTATTGTGCACCCATGATATTATGCCCGCGGTATTATATGTAATGGAGCCTATAAAAGGCTAGAAGGACTTCATTGTAATGCAAGGCCTGGAGGTGAGCGGTGAAGGCTCACTTGGCCAGATTGGACAGGTTTTTGGCCAAGGATAATGAAATTTCATTATGATCAGGTTTTTTCCTAGATTTGGGGTTTCGCACATAAACATGTGTGTTCATGTGTTTATGATTGTTACTGGTTAATTTTTATATTTGTTTCTCTCATTGATTCTCCGTAATTAATTTGTGCTCTTGGTTAAATTTCTTAACAATTGGTATCAGAGCCAAATGTTGTGTATTGGCTTCAGAAAAATGCTTTTGTTGCCAAAGGTATTTGGACTGGTGGACCTAGAAAAATATATCAAGAAGGTGCTTGATAGGTTTAATAGGAAAAATGCCAAGCCAGTTGCCACACCCCTTGCAGCCCACTTCAAGCTGAGTATTAAATTATTTCCTAGTAATGACAAAGAGAAATAAGAGATGAGCAGTATTGCTTATGCTTCATCAGTTGCAATTTAATGTATGCCATGGTATGCACAAAACCAGATATTGCATATTTAGTGGGAGTAGTGAGCAGGTTCCTTATCAATCCAGGCAAACAACATTGGCAAGCAGTAAAATGGATTTTAAGGTATCTCAAGGGTACTCGTCATTATTGTTTTTGTTTTGGTCAAGATGAGGCTATGCTTGAAGGATTTACAGATGCAGATATGGTTGGATATATGAATACTAGAATGTCCACTAAAGGTTATTTGTATACATTTGCAGGTGGAGCAGTATCTTGGGTGTCAAGGCTACAAAGAATAGTAACCCTCTCTACAACAGAAGCAGAGTACATAGATGCAACAGAAGCTTGTAAAGATATGTTGTGGATGTAGCGATTCCTAGGAGAGATAGGAATAAAGTAGAACAAGTATGTGTTATATTGTGATAGTCAGAGTGCCATTCACTTGGCGAAAAACCCAGCATTTCATTCAAAAATCAAGGACATTGACTTAAGGTACCATTGGATCCGGCATGTGTTGGAGGAAGAACAATTACCCTTGGAAAAGATCCATACCGATAGGAACCCTGTTGATATCCTCACTAAGGTTCTACCAAGAAATAAACACGAGTTCTGTAGAGGCATGGTAGGACTCGGTGTGACTTGATGACTCTTATTTGGCTTCAAGTGGGAGAATGTTAAGTATAAAGCCAAATTCACGGAGGATTCCACATCAGATCTTTCTAGATCTCCAGGATTCTAGATCTTTCTACATCGACATTAGTTTCTAGAATCACATGCGGGATTCTATAACCTCCATCTAAACCACACAAAGGATTCTAGATCCTTCTTCCGACTCTTTAAATTTGTAATTTCTCTAGCCAAAGGAAGCAAGCTAAGACCCAACCCTGTTATGTAATGCAAAGTGATTTCTATTCTCTATTGGTTGCTTTATCTATTCCGCTATTTCTGATTAAGTAATCTTGTTGTTTCTCCATTTGTCTGTCTCTAAGTATAAATCCACTGTGTGTTAAGTATGCTCTAGTCTAACATACTTTTGGTTGTAGCAAAAACGTGTAGCTCGTTTTGATGGTTGATCTTTTCTTCAATTTTTTTTTTGGTTAGATAGATTTTCTTTTATAGCAAGATGAAAATTGAAACTTGATGCGAACTAGAGCTAATGATAAGTGAGATCAAAACATCGCTCCCTCTGTCACTTTTCTATGTCGTCAGAGATATCTCATACAATGAGCGAGGTAGCCAAGAACACCACCAACGCTGTTTAAGGTCAGCAGTAGATATCCATTAGTGCGGTTTATTTTTAATATTATTTGTTGCTCTCTTGAAGGATTTTTTGAATTGGTTAGTTTAGATTCCGAAGCTCTTATTGTTTATGTTAGGTCAGTGTTTGAGATCCACATCATACAAGGGTTGATGGTTTGAGAAGTTGATTTTTAATATTCAACGTTACAGACATTGAAATTCCTAGTTATAATTGTATTAATTCCTAGCTATAATTCTGAATGAGCTCAAGGGTTGATGGTTTGAGAAGTTGATTTTTAATATTCAACGTTACAGACATTGAAATTCCTAGTTATAATTGTATTAATTCCTAGCTATAATTCTGAATGAGCTCTATCTACTACAGTGATCAGTAATGAATGGGATACATATTAGACATAATATTGATTAATCAATACATCGTCCTGCATCTTTACGGCGAGGATTTTGGCTTCCTGTTCTGTCCTCTATTCCAGTTCTAGTTCGCTCAGTTCACTTTGCTTTCGGTACCGTTTGATGAGAAGTTCCTTTGAATATTCTGGTACACCAGGCTTCTCCTGGAATTCTCTATTTTGGCCCCTGAGTGATTTCCCCGTTTACATTCTCTGATTTGCAATTTTTCTACCTTACATTCTCCGTTTAAGATAAACATTGTACAACTCTGAATTTGTGCGGAACACAGTAATATCTCAGAAAACTTTAAGATAACAATGATCAATATGAATAGAACCCAATCAACATGTGTGCAATTCGAAACTTTATATTAACAATCAGACAATTTGATGCAAACTAAAGAAACCTAGGAACATATTGACATTGATATTTAAGGTAATAGACAAGTGTATATCTATTAAGTAAATTGTGTCACTCATCATACAACTTTTTCAAGTAAACATGACATGATTTCCTTTTTATTTTACCATGATCTCTAAGCATGATTTTCTTTCTCAAAAAACCTTTAAACACAACAACAATATACTCTAACATATCCAAAATTTGAACACCAGAAGCTACTGGCCATTCATCAATAACTATATCTTTGATCAACAAAAGACCCTTTATAAGGGCCAAAGTTTTAAGCAGTGCCTGTTGTTCTCCCTCGTGTAATTGCACCTCCGAAATAGCAGGGGATCATCGTAGCCCTCAATTTCTCTCGCTATGCATACAATTACACCATTATCCAACACAATCCAATGATGCCCAAAAACAAATGACAATATGTCATGACCGTTGATGAAGGCCCCTCTTAGCAATCCAGTGATTGAGATCTTCACTACTGATATCTATTGCAGCTGGTTCAGTAAACTTAATTCAAAGTATCTTATAAGAATAGGGATTGCTACTGCCCTCCTTAAGTTTACTAAAGGAAATGCAATAGATACCAGTAGTAAAGATCTGAATCACGGGATTGCTATTCTGAGAATGGCCTGGATTGAGAACCACGACTTCATTTTCATGTTTCTTGGGGGCATCAGTGGGATGTGTTGGCTGATGTTGTAATTCTATACATATCAAGTGAAATTGAGGGCTGGGATGATGCCCCTAGTATTTTCCAGGGGCAAGTGCATGATGCATAACAATAGGCGCGCATAACTCTCTGGCTCTTGAAAAGGGTTTTTTGTTGATCAAAGATATAATTATTGTTGAAAGCCCAATAGCTTTTGGTGTTCGAATTGTGGATATATTAGAGTACATTGTTGCTATGTTTAAACGTTTTTCTTACATCCACATCATAGAGTTCATGGTAAAAAAATAACCAAGGCATTAGATGATGTTCACATGATAATCGCGCAACTTGGATTGGAAATCAGTGTAGCCTGGTTCAAAAGTGAAGCACCACGGCTTAATGTGTGCATAACATCTTGAAATATTGAAAGCTTTTTCTTTTCTAGTGTCACTTTCACGTAGATGAGAATAATTTGTAAGATGAGCGACGCAGTTTATTTAAGAATGTTAATCTATCCATACAATATATATACACTTGACTATTTATGATTGTAACTCGCTTTAGCTTATCTGAAATTGTCTGATTGTTAATATGAATTTTCGAATTGCACACAGGTTAATTGGTTTCTATTCGTATTACTCAGTGTTATCTTAAATATTTCTACATTTAAAGCATACATATCTGTGTTCAACACACATTCAGTATTTCTACAATTAAAGCATACATATCTGTGTGCCAAAAGCAGAGTGCATAATTTCTATACGCACCAAAATGCTGCTCTTAGCCGGAGAATGTAAGTTAGACGAACTGAAAATCACAACGGCGATAATCGCTCATCGGTATAGAATAGCCAAAATTAGGGATAATCCAGAATCACGTTCAATACAGGGATAATACCCAGGGGCAAAGAACAGAAGGATTCCACTAGAAGTCCAGTGAAGTAGAAAATTCAGAGGAAACCAAAACTTGGAGAGGGGAGGTACAGCGTGAAAAGGACAAAATGCAACTCAAGACCAAAGGCTGGCCATAAACGAGGAGGAGGAGGAACTCTGATTCTGTTAAATATATCCCATTCAATATTGACTGCTAGAGTGGATTCGAAGCTTTTATCGTTTATGCCAGGTCTTTGCTTGGATATTTGTGCTTGATATCCACTTCATGTAATGTTTGACGATATGAGAAGCTGATTTTTAAGTTTCAATGTTTCAGACATTGAAATTCTTGGTGAGAACTGTATACTTTATACCGAATTCGCTACATCCGTATTAATAATGGGTGCTAACTAGCAATAAATGAAAAATTTGGAAAGGTGTTATTTTTGATTTAGCATATTTATATATAAGAATTCATGTTTTATGTTTTGTTAGCATGTTAGCTTTACAGTTAAATTTTTTTAAGTATGTTAGACAATGAAATGATTTGGGGAAAGTTGTTTTTTATGTAGGTTAGACAATGAAATGATTTGGGGAAAGTTGTTTTTTTGGAATTGTAGGTATGATCTGATGAGTCATAGTAGACAATGAAATGAATTGGGAAAGTTTTTTTTAAGTAGGTTAGACAATGAAATGATTTGGGGAAAGTTGTTTTTTTGGAATTGCAGGTATGATGAGTCATAGTAAACGTTTGGGCTTTGGGAAATTCCTTATTTCAATCATGTGTTTTCGGAGGACTTGTGACATAAACTCCATGTTTATTAAAATTAAGATTGTTTCAATTTCTGATTATGACATTTGGTCTATTCCTAACCTAAAATACATTAGGTTTTAGGGGAGGGAGACCAATCTTCTCTTTCATATTAATTTGACATAATGTGAAATCACTAAAGTTTACCAAAAAGTTTAATAAAATTAAGATTATTTCAATTTTATTAAAATTAAGATTATTTCAATTTCTGATTATAACATATGGTCTATGCCTAACCTAAAATACATTAGGCTTTTGGGGAGGGAGACCAATCTTCTCTTTTTTATTAATTTGACATAATGGGAAATCACTAAAATTTACCAAAAATCTCTTCCCTTAAATGACATTTGTGGTGAGTCTATCACATTGGATAAGCCAAATGAAATGCATGATGAAAAATGTTGGTGGGTCGCGCAAAATTAGTTGCAATATTAAAAATATTGTATGCAAAAATATTTTATTGGCTTTCTGCAATGAATTTTTTAGAGTTATGGCATTCACTATGGTTTTATTTGACAAAATAACGCAGAGGGAACTTTCCAAGATAATATTTTCCTTTTACAGCAGTTTGTTTGATTTTCTTTCAGAAGATCCATAATGTCGAAGTTGCATCTAAATGTTAGTTTGACAATGAATTAGTAACTTTTGGTAAATGTAAATAGACAGTTTTATACCGATATATTAGTTATGTAACGACGGTTGGTGATATAAAACTATCAAATGCCCATGAAATGTAATGTGTGGAGAATCATTGTTAAATAAAAAATTCCAATCCATTCAGTTTCTTGTCTTGGTTATTTTGTTGAGCCTTCTTGTTTTTCTTCATTATTTCAGTTTTTGTTGAAACAAATGGTATCAGAGCGGTGAGTCCAAAACCTAGGCGTGTGGTTGTATCAACGTGAGAGCCGTGAGTCCAAAACCTGACTGGCGTGAGTTGAATCTTGATGCGTGTATCAGCGTGAGGTGTGAAGCGATGTATGTGCTCTATGTCAAGGAGTGGAGAATCGTTGGTGAAGAATCGTTCCAGTGCTGGTGCTGTCCCTGCGTGACCAAAACCCTGCGTGAAGCAGGCGTGAGGTTGTGCGTGAAGTGAAAGGCTGTGTGTGAGGTGTTTGTGAATCCAAAACCCTGCGTGAAGGAGGCGTGATGATGTGGTGAAGCGTGAAAGGCTATGAGTGAGGTAAAAGGTTGTAACTCTACTCCATGAAGAGATTGTTGCGTAGCGTGAGGCATTTTTTTTTTATGAAAGAGCCTGTAGACATGTTGTCCCTGCGTGAAGTGCGAGATTGTTGGTGTTGTCCCTGCGTGAAGAGCCAGACTGCTGCGTATTTAAAAAAATAGGATAGCTTGCATTATCTGCCTGCTGGCCTGCATAAAGTTGTGGAGGATTTGTGACAGAGCCTGCGTGAGATCCGAGTAAATTAAAAAAAAAAATATTCGTTGAAGACAATTTTTTTTTTTACCCAGAATATTTTGGGTTGGGTTCATAAATCAGTTGAAAAGGAAGTTAAGTATGGGGGATTACGCAGTGCATTATGTTAGATATCATTTTGGGATTCAACTGCGTTAAGTAAGTCATTCAAACGTATGACCATTTCCATGAGAGGTAGTCGTAACTGACTAATTTCTCATGATTTTTGAATAGTTCACTTAGCACTCATTGCATCGGGTGATGCTCACAGGGGTGAAGAAGTGGGATTGAAACTAGTGAAATGTGGAGAACGAATCACATAGCATCAATCATCACTTCCGGGGCTTGCACTCGGTAACCAGGACTTCCCAGGAGGTCACCCATCCTAGAACTCCTCTGGCTCAAGCGCGCGGAGTTTTTCCCCACAATCAAGCCCACATAGCTTGCTACCCCATTTGCAAAACCTTAGCAAGTATTGTGCCTCATGAACCATTCAAGTAGAGATCCCTTGACTCTTTTTGAATTTAAGTATGGGGGTTTACGCAGTGCTTATATTAGATATCATTTTGGGATTCAACTGTGTTAAGTAA
>APFE030847349.1:0-24994 GCA_000404065.3 Pinus taeda | reverse complement strand
GTTTATAAATACATCCCTCCATCTTAGGAAGATAAATTAACCACAAACAACACCCCAAACGACAAAAAGCTTTAAGAGGTTGCTTAAGTACATATAGTACACCTTCACTTCATCAGCTTACGAGCCCCGGGTTGACAATTAATGACATCAATTTAGGAACACTAAATTGAATAAACAGTACCTTTTCACCATTAGTGACCATTCCTTGTAGCAACTTATTCATATCTATTGTCAATTCTTCCATCTTATCATCCATGCCATCAATTTTAGCATCCATGCCATTCATCTTAGCGTCCATGCCATTTATCTTAGCTTCCATGCCATCCATCTTAGCTTCTACGCCCTTCTTTAAATAATCCATCTTAGCTTCTACACCTTTCTTTAAACCATCCGTCTTAGCTTCTACATCTTTCCTTAAACCATCCATCTTAGATTCTGTTGCTTTTTGTGCAAGTGACACTTGTTGCACTTGTTCTTGTAATTTTGATATATCATGTAGCATTTCTTCCTCTTCTTCATGAGTCATGCTAGAGCTTTCAGGTTCCTTACTAGGTGTTTGCATTTTCTTTCCTCGTGGCATTAGTTACTGATAATAATGCTCTACTATGCCCTTTGAATTCCTTCAAAATAAATTTCAAACCAATCTTAAGCAAAAATTTAAAAGAATCTACACACCTTTTTTCACTTTGTAGGAGCTTGATATTGCCTTTGATGTATCTCTGTACATTCAAATCATCCAGTTCTGAAATTGTGACCTGTACTGTGTCCTCTTTCCAATGCCACCAGTCTGATCCAAATTGGATTCTCCAAGGAAGAGTTATGTGAAATCTCCCATAGTGACCTGATTATGGACTAGTTCAGTAGGGCGAACTTGTACAATGTGCCACGAGTCCCTGTTTCGTCTTTTGGCTCTAAAAAATATATACAAGAAACTAAAGTCTGTCCTCTTTCCGTACCTTCTTGCGAAATTTCAATCCAATGCTCAGAGAAAAATTTATGACGATTTTCCCCAGGTCACCTGTTTGGAATGTAATTCAGGAGTTTGCAAAAAGACCAAATTCCTCAGATCATATCTCCTCAAATATAGCACAAAAAGCTCTGAAATTCGGACCCGAGATTCAGCGCGATGTCTTCTCAAATGGGTTTTTTTTCGACTTCTGAAACGTCGCAGAAAAAAAAAGTTATAGCGAAAATGCCACGATGACATGTTTGGAGCAACGAAACCCTAGAATCCAAAGCTCTGATACCAAATGTTATGAAACCAGCTCAAGAAAAGATAGAAAAGATAGATCAACGCCTTAGAATTCAGCCTCTTCGAGGGGGCAACCTACTTTGCATTACATAAATGAACAATTCTTGGATGATACAAATGAAAAGACCTCCTTTCTATATATAGGAGTCTAAGGGGTCATTATATAATTAGAGCCTACATAACAATAATAATGTAAGGGCACAATTATAATAATAGTGGGCTTCTATGGGGCACAATAGTAACAATATGGGCACTATATGGGTACATCAATATAATAAGTGGGTTGTACTAATAACAATAAGGGGTTACACTAGTAGTATAGGGGCCTAACAGACACTATGCTTCTCACCTCAACAATTTTGAAGTTGTATGGAACACATATATGTATGGTTTAATTGTAGAAATATCTCAAAAAACTATAATATAACACTGAACAATACGAATATAAGCCTATGAAATTAGAAACTTCATATTAAAAGTCAGACAGTTTTACCCAAACTAAACCAAGTTAGGAACATATTGACATTGATATTCAAGGTAATAGATAAGTGAATACCTATTGTACGTGTAGTTTAACTTTATTAAGTAAATTGTGTAACTCATCATACAACTTTTTCTCATCATACAAAGGAAAAAGTTATCAATATTTCAAGGTGTTATGAGGAACTTCAACATAAAGTTTTAGCCCTCCAATTTTGAACAAGGCGACACTAATTTCCAATCGAAGGTACGCGATTCTCAAGTGAACATGGCACAATTTCCTTTTTTTTTTACCATGATCTCTAAGCACGGTTTTCTTTCTCAAAAATACCTTCAAACATAACAACAATGTACTCTAATATATCCACAATTTGAAGACCATAAGCTACTGGCCATTCATCCATAATTATAACTTTGATCAGCAAAACACCCTTTCCAAGGGCCAAAGAATTAGGTCGCGCTTGTTGTTCTGCTTCGTGTACTTGCCCCTCCGAAATTGCAGGGGCATCATTCCAGCCCTCAATTTCTATGGGTATGGCTATGCATGCAATTACAACATTATCCAACACATCCTACTAATGCCCAAAAACAAATGGAAATCAGTCACATCCCACTGATGCCCAAAAACAAATGACAACCAGTCATGACCGTTGATGAAGGGCATTCCTAGAAATCCCGTGATTGAGATCTTCACCACTGAGATATCTATTGCAGCCGGTTCAGTAAAATTAATGAGGGTGGTGGCAACGCCCTCTACACAAAGTCACTTTTATTCCAAGAAGTCACTTTTATTCCAAGAATCTTAGAAGAATGGGGATTTCCATGTCCCTCATTAAGTTTAATAAAGGGAATGCAGTAGATATTAGTAGTAAAGATTTGAATTTCAAAATGACCTAGATTGGGACCTCTTAAAATAAAATAATTATTTTTGCATGAGGAGTTGGCTAAAGACAGAGCGTCAGTTAACTGCGTGATTGAGTATTTGAGTGTTGAGTTAAGTGGAGTTAAGTGATAGATATATTTTAGTCTGTGCCTACATGTCAAGGCAAATAGCTAGTTGGAAAATGATAAATACCCTTCACCGGATTCGTTGTAAGCATCATGTTTTGTGCGATCAATAGAATAGAAGTAGTTTTTGTTTTATGTGTGAATTCATGCTTTGTCTCTCCGCCTTTCCAAAAATTTGGTATCAATGCGAGGTTACACAAAGCAGGTTACACAGAGCAAAGAAGAACATAATTGTAGTGGTCCGTGGGAGAGGAAAAATCTTTTTCTCTTCTTTTTTTTTCGTGGTGTTTAAACGTTAATGCATCCTACAGTGGTAATACAGGGCATGTGGTGTTTAAATATTAACACATCCTGCAATTATATACATAACACATTTAGGCTCACAAGAGAGCCGCATTAGCACAAGATGTGTTTGAGTTTCGTAGAAGAAACTTGGGTGTTTTAAACTTAGCTGAGACATAGATCAACAGGCATGTTTGAGTTGTCATGAGTCATGTTTTAGTTTAGCAATCGTAATTAAGGGGTGGTGTTAAGATAAGATAATTATACTACATGTGGAGTTGGCCAAACATAGAGAGTCAGTTAATTGATTGAGTGATTGAGTATTTGAGTGTTGATTCAAGTCAAGTGATAGATGAATTTTAGTGCGTTGTTGCCTGTGGTTTCATGTGGTTGCATGTCAAGGCAAGTAGCTAGTTGAAAAAGTCTAAATACCCTTCACCGAGTTCATTGTAAGCATCATGTTGTATGTGATCAATAGAAGAGCAGCAACTCATGTTTTATGTGTGAATTCATGCTTTGTCTCCTCCGCCTTTCCAACAAGACCTTGACTTTATTGTCACGTTTCTTGGGAGCATCAGTGGGATGTATTTGTTGATGTTGTAATTCTATGCATATCAAGTAAAATTGAGGGTTGGGATGATGTACAAGGAGAAAGTGCATGAAGCATAACAATAGGAGAGGCATAATTCTTTGGCTCTTGAAAAGTGTCTTTTGTTGATCAAAGATATAATTATTGTTGAAGGCCAAATAGCTTATGGTGTTCGAATTGTGCATATATTAGAGTACATTGTTGCTACGTTTTTCTTAGATCCACAACATAGAGTTCATAGTCAAAAGAGAACCAAAGCATTAGAGGATGTTCACATGAATTCACATGAGAATCAGGCAGCTTGGATTGGAAATCAGTGTAGCCTTGTTCAAAAGTGAAGCACCACGGCTTGATGTCTACATAACTATCACTTTGACAAAGATGGGCATAATTTCTAAGATGAGTGACAGTTTATTTAAGAATGTTAATCTACCTGTACAATAGATATACACTTGTCTATTAGATTTACTTTGAATATCAATGTCAATATGTTTGTAAATTGCTTTAGTTCGCGTGAAATTGTCTGATCGTTAATATAAATTTTTGAATTCCACACAATTTAATTGGGTTGTATTCCTATTGCTTAGTGTTATCTTAGATATTTCTACAATTAAAGCATACATATCTACGTTCCATACACATTCAAAATTTGTGTGGCGAAAAGCATAGTGCAGTGTTTCTATATGCACCAAAATGCTTCCCTTAGTTTGAGAATGTAAGTTAGAAGAACTAAAATTCAGAGAAATCAGAGAATCGCTCATTGGTATAGAATAGCCAAAATTAGGGATAATCCAGAATTGGTTTCAGTACATAGATAATGTCGAGGGGCAAAGAATAGAACGATTCCACTAGAAGTCCAGTTAAGCAGGAAATTCAGAGGAACTTCTCATAAAAGGGAACCAAAATAGAAATGAATAGAGTGAACCAAAAAATGGATAGAAAAGGTACAGGGTGGAAAGGACAAAACCTGATCCAAAACTAAAGCCTGGCCATAAACGAGGAGGAAGAGGAACCCTAATTCTGAATTTTGTTCAATACTAATTATGTACTGATTAATCGTTACTATTGTTAAGTCTATCCGATTCAATATTGATTGCTTTAGTAGATTTGAAACTTTTATTGTTTATGCCAGGTCTGTGCTTGATATCCAATTCATATGTTTGATGATATGAGAAGCTGATTTTTAATTTTCAATGTTTCAAACATTGAAATTCTTGGTTATAATAACACAAAATTCGCTACAACTGTATTAATAATGGGTGTTAACTAGCCATTGCGAGTAAAGGTGCAAAGATACACTTAGTGAATGAAAGATTTGGAAATATTATTTTTAGTTGAGCATATCTAACTATAGGAATCCATTCCTTGTGTTTTACTATACAGTAAAATCTTTCTAAACATACTAGACAATGAAATGATTTGGTAAAGGTTATTTTTTTGGAATTGTAGGTATTGATATGATGATTCATAGTAAACATTGAGGCTTTTAGATGTTCCTCATTTGAATCCTGTGTTTTCTGGCGACTTATGAAATAAACTCTATATTTATTAAGATTAGTGTTATTTCAATAAACTCTAAATTTATTAAAATTAGTGTTGTTTCAATTTCTCGTTATGACATCTAGTTAATGCCTAGAATAAAATAGATTAGGTTTTGGTGTGAGAGACAAATCTTCACGGGATATCTTACATTAGGTTTTGGAGAGAGAGACAAATCTTCATGGGATATCTTCAAACTTGTTTTTATTAGTTTACCATAATGTTAAATGACTAAAATATACGAAAGATGTCCTCTCTTAAAACATTTGTTCTCATTTCAGTATGATATTTATGGCAAGTCTATCACATTGGATAGGCCAAATGAAATGCACGAAGAAAAATCTTGGTGGGTCGCGCAAAATTAGTTGCAATATGAAAAACCTTATATGCAGGGATATTTTATTGGCTTTCTGCAATGAACTTTTGAGTGATATGGCATTCATTACGGTTTCGTTTGACAAGATAATGTAGATGACACTTTCCTAGATAATATTTTCCTTTTACAACTGTTTGTTCAATTTTCTTTGAGAAGGTCCGTAGTGTGGAATTTGCAACATTCCCAACAATGCGACACATGATTGATGTTGTTCGAATAGAACGAGAAATTGAGTTTCACAGTAAATGTCTCTTGAAGTTTGAGGCTGTTTAATGAGGTTGTTGTTGAAATTAAAATTCTCTTAAATTTGAAAATTTACTTTCGGTCAAGTTTGAATTCTAGTAATTTTGAACTACGAAATTTAAGTTTTAATTAGGAAGAATTTACGTTGTTTCCATTAAAATTTAGCGTTTTAACCATTTATGTAGGCTACATTTGAGGATTTGGATAATTTTTGACATTACATTTAGTATTTAGTATTTAATGGTTAAATTATTTTGCTTTGATGTCAAAATATAACGTCTTGAGCTGTTTTATCGACTACATTTGAGGATTTTTACCATTTCATATTTTATGTTTGACGATTAAGGTATTTTTTTTTGTCAAAATATTTGATTTTTTTATTTTGTGTTTAGAATAGGGGAATTCTATTATTGATTCAGGTGGACTGCAGAATGCTTGGCTCGGACTCAAATATTGTTTAATTTCTTAGTAGAAGGGGGCTGGCGCTCTTTTTGCGCTGACAGTCGCGCCAGGAAGCGCAAATGGCGCATCTGTTCGGTCATTAATCGCGCCAAAATACCAGAGTGACGTGGAATTTCACGGAAAAACGCGCCAAGAATTTTGCCATGCACCGATTTCATTTGGGCACGGGTTTTTCGCCCAGGAGCGCACCAATTGACCTTCAAGGGGATATGCAGGAAGCCTCATCTTCGTTTGACGATTTGCGAGGGGAGAAGATCAGAGAAGTTGCAGATCTATCCGGGAGAGGAAGATCAGATCAATTTTGATCAGATCAATTTTCCGGCGGTATTGAAAAACGACGAATTTGCTCATCGGAGCGAGATTGATCTTGCAGATTTATCAGATTTTGCAGATCAGTGGGAGAAAAGTGACAGATTGATTTGACAGGTATCGATTTTTTTATACTGTTGGGTAGATTCATTTTGTAGATCTGATGAGAATGAGTAATACGATGGAATTTTATCTCTACGAGTCTGACAAACTCGTTGGATCTAATTTCACGAACTGGAAGTTTAAGATCTAGACCTTGCTTGAGGGTGCAAATGCTTGGTTCATAGTTATAGGTGATGAGCAAAGGCCGAATGCAGGGACATAGGAGCAAGAATGGGATAAACAAGAGAAAAAGGCAAAAGTTTTGTTGAAGATGTCCGTGAAGGACAACATTAACCTGCACATCAGAGACTGTAAAACATCTGTAGAGATCTGGACGACCATCAAAAATCTATATCAGACCCAGAACATAAGTCAAATTATGGCGATTAAAAGCAAGTTTTTTTCAATGAGGATGGGCGAAAGTGAGATTGTTGCTGCATTTGTTGAGCGAATTAAAGATATGAAAGACAGATTGGGGGACATCAGAGAGGTGGTGTCTGACTCTGATCTTGTCGCAATCATACTGAACGTGATGCATGATGAATTTCAAATCTTCGTCACTGGATTGGCGGCAAGGGAGAAAGTTCCCACATTTCAATATCTGATAGGGATCTTGTTGCAAGAGGAGGAGTGACGGCAGAACTTGAACCCCAGAGTGATGATCTTGCGCTGATGGCGAAACGACGATCATTCAGAGGGAAGTAGCCACAGCAGTAATCACAGCAGAGAGGAGGAACATCGAAGAAGAGTCCATATAAAGGTATACTTGCAAAGAATCCTGTAAAGAAATGTTATTATTGTGGAAAGAAGGGTCATGTACAGAATGTATGCTTTAAGAAGCAGGTTGATGATGCAAAGAAGAAGCAAGAAAGTGCAAAGAACAAAGGATACTTTGTTGAAGAAGATAATATTTCAGTCATGAATTTCGACTATTCACAGTCGACTGTGCCCTTTCAGCATCTAATGAGGACGATATTTGGTATGTTGATTCTGGAGCATCCTCTCACATGACAGGTAAAAACAATTTTTTTGGTAGTCTTGAAGAAAGTACATACGGATCAAAAATCTATTTAGGAGATGATAGTGTATAAGAGATTGAAGGTTATGGGGTGATTCCAGTCAAGTTACCAAATGGAAAAATTAGTCACCTTAAAAATGTTTTATATGTACCTAGAATTAAGAAAAATCTGATATTTGTATCCATGATGACTGATCAAGATATGCAAGTCGAGTTCTTCAAGACTCATTGTGTGATAAAGGAATACAGGAAAGAAATAGTTGTGACAGGCATGCGCGTTGGAAGCCTATACAGACTGGATGTAAAGAGTATATCAAAGTGAGCCATGGCTGCAGGAGGATCGACAGCCGAACAACTTTGGCATCAGAGATTCGGTCACTTGAATTTGCAGGACCTCATGCTATTGCAGAAGAAAGGTATGGCTGAAGGGCTCCCTATCGTTCATAATATTCAGTTAAATTGTGATGGTTGTGCCTTAGGTAAAATGCATAGAGAACAGTTTCCTCTGCGTGATAAGAGGAAGGAAACAAATATTTTAGAACTAGTGCACACTGATATATGCGGACCTATGCAGACAAGATCGCTAGGAGGAGCGTATTATTTTATGTTATTTACTGATGACTGCACTAGATATTCATGGGTTTATTTTCTCAGTAAGAAAAGTCAGACTTTCTAGTGCTTTATAGAATTTAAAGCCTTGGTGGAAAAACAATTTGGTAAAAGTATAAAAATTCTCCGATCTAATCAAGGGGGAGAATACAAGCTAGGGGAATTCATGAAATTCTGCAAATTTCACGGGATTGATCAACAGTTTACAGTGCCACACACACCACGGTAGAATGGAGTTGCAGAGTGCAAAAACAGAACCTTAGTGGAGTGCGCAAGGAGCATGTTACAAGGTAAGGGTCTGTCTAATAGTTTTTGGGCAATGGCTATTAATATTGCTGTATATTTGAAGAACAGATGTCCTACCAGGTATCTTGGCTTCAAAACTCCTTTTGAAGCTCTATATGGATTCAAACCAGCAGTAAACCATCTAAGAGCATTTGGGTCAAAAGCATTTGCCCATATACCCAAAGCTGATAAGAAGAAATTAGACCCTAAATCAGTTAAATGCATCTTTGTTGGTTATGGCGCATAATTTAAAGCATATAAATTATTCAATCATGAGCCTCGTAAGACATTTGCAAGTAGGGATGTAGTGTTTCATGAATAGGTATAGGAAGGGAAAGATGACATTGGTGATGATTGGCACATTCGATTGCTGATGGATGAAAATAGCGAGGATGAAAGAGAGCAGGAGCAAAAAGAAGAGCAAAAAGAAAAACATGAAGAAGGTGATAATGCAAGCCCATTTAGAGTTGAAGAAAACAAATTTGAGGTAAGTCCCCTACCAAGGAGATCAGGTAGGAAGACTAAAAAACCATTAAAATTGAGAGACTATGCTTTGATGTCAAATGTTTTGAACATTGTAGAGCCCACTAATTGCAAAGAAGCTAGTTAATTTAAGGAATGGAGGGCTACAATGAATGAAGAGATAGAATCTATTCTTAGAAATGAAACCCGGGATTTAGTTGAACTACCTAAGAATAAAACACCCATAGGATGTAAACGGATGTTTAAATAAAAAATGAATGCAGATGGAAGTATAGATAAGTTAAAATCTAGGCTGGTTGCAAAAGGATATTCACAGCGGGAAGGTATAGACTTTGATTATACTTTTGCACCTGTAGCAAAGTTAAATACAATCAGAATGCTTATTGCTTTAGCTACTAGATATAATTGGGAGCTACATGAGCTTGATGTTGAATCTTTGAATGGTGAGTTAAAAGAGGAAATTGACTTAATACAGCCAGAAGGGTTTGTAAAGCAAGGGTAGGAACATCTTGTTTGCAGATTGAAAAAGGATTTATATGGCTTAAAGCAAGCACCGAGGTCTTGGTATGAAAAGGTTGATTATTTCTTTTTAGAGTATGGCTTTCATAGAAGTGTAAATGACCCAAATTTGTATACCAAGCACAATAAGCAGGGGCATATTATTCTGATTTCTTTGTATGTAGATGACATGATTATAACAGGAGATGCAGATGATTTAGTCAGAGGAATGAAAAGGCTTATGGTACAAGTTTTTGAGATGAAATATCTCGGAATCCTTCATTATTATCTGGGACTAGGGGTATGAAAAGATACTGGGAAAACGTTTCTTACCCAAGGGAAGTATGCCAGAAATCTGTTGGAAAAGTTTGGTATGGACCAGTGTAGATCAGCAGCGACACCTTTGCAGCAGAATCTGAAGTTGTGCAGTGACGATGGCACTAAATAGGTTGATGCTACAATGTACAGACAACTGGTTGCAAGCTTGATATATATCACAACAACCAGACCTGACTTGGCATACTCTGTTAGTGTGTTGAGCAAATTCATGTCAAAACCGCTTGAAAGTCACTGGGTAGCAGCAAAAGGTGTGCTGAGGTATCTTTGTGGTACTGTTAACTATGGCATTTTATACACTGACTCATCTGACGTTATTCTAGCAGTTTTTTCAGATTCAGATTGTGCAGGTAACTTGGATGATCGAAGGTCCATCACACGTTATGCATTCAGCATAGGATCCAGAGTCATAGCATGGAGCAGCAAGAAGCAGAGCACTGTAGCCTTGTCTTCATGTGAAGCTGAGTATCAATCATTGTGTGCAGCGACGTGTGAAGCGATCTGGTTGAGAAGGTTTCTTAATGATGCAAGAAAAGAACAGAAGAATTCCACTTCCATCAGATGCGATAACCAGAGCACCATTAAATTGGCATACAATCCAGTGTTTCATAAAAACACCAAACATATAGACACTCGGTTCCATTTTGTCAGAGAGAAACTACAGTCAAAAGAAATTATTGTTGAACATTGTAAAACTTGTGACAATATGGCTGATATTTTTACAACGCCTCTTGCACATGTGAAGTTTGAATTGTTTAGAGGGATGCTAGGAGTCTAGGAAAACCCTTTCTCCATTAAGGGGGGAGTTGAAAATAATTATATTATTTTGTATTAATGGAGAAAATGGTTACACAAGTTGTAACGTATCTCTCTAGTTTAGGATTAGTTCCTAGAGTTTAGGGGTTTGGTTGCAACTTCCTAATTGCTGGTGTTGTACTTAATGATGTAATCTTTCATTCATGAATGTAGAGTGTATGAGAGTGATCTCTCTGTTCTGAGTGTAGTCTCTAGGTGCAGGCCTCACCTGTGAGCTACATCTCCTTTTTTCAATTATGTTCACATTTTATCTTTTTTTGAGGCGTAGACAACTGCGATACAATGACATTGTCAAATTTTGGTGGGATGAGTTCCATGGCCGATTCTGTATTTAAAGTCACCCAATGCCGTTGGAAGCTCCAATGAATAAGAGTTTCATATTCTTACTAGTGTTTTATTAAGTTGCCGGTAAAAGAACTCGTATTTTTATGGGACGAGTTTCATGGCCCATTCTGTATCACATGCAGGGACCACTCAGATATCGTGAATCCATCTTTAAGTCACCCAATGCAGCTGAACGCTCCCATGAATAATAGTTTCATAGTCAGGTAATGATTGACTTTGTGATGATATGGGCATTGTCATAGTTTTTGTTGGATAGTTTGGTTATTTATTTTGATAATATTCTGGATTTTTTTTATCCAACATTATGTTTTGATGAGATGGATAAAACGAATACATACACTTAGTCCATAGTTTTATCCATCTAATCAAAACATAGTGCTGGATAAAAAAGTTTCTGGAATATTATCAAAATAAATAACCAAACTAGTCAACAAAAACTATGATAATATCTATATCAGCACAAAGCCAACTATTATCAGACTATGAAACTATTATTCATTGGAGCTTCCAGCTGCATTGGGTGATTTTAAAAACAGATTAATGAGGAGTTGACTAAATTTAAAGAGTTAGTTAACTGAGTGATTGAGTGTTTGAGCGTTGAGCCAAATCGAGTTAAGTGATAGACTACTTATAGTGTGTGGATGCATGTGGTTGTTTGAGCGTTGAGCCAAATCGAGTTAAGTGATAGACTACTTATAGTGTGTGGATGCATGTGGTTGCATGTCAACGCAAGTAGCTAGTTGGAAAACAATAAATATCCTTCACCATGTTCATCATAAAAATCATGTTTTGTGTGATCAATAGAAGAACAACAGTTAGTGTGTTTTATGTGTGAATTTATATTTTGTTTCCTCCTCCCTTCCAACACATTGGTAGTAGAGTTGGCAATAAATTTAAATTGAAAGGTTTATGAACTGCAACAGCCGAACTACTATGTCAACATCGCACATAGAATGCCTGAAAATCCATTTACTTTGTCTAACCACCATTGCGTGTGTGATTATGCACTAGCCTGCAGAGCCGCTGTGAGAAGCGTCGTGGAAGAAGCGCCGCAACCATATTAGTAACCGGGAGTCGAGCCCTGGACGTCGCTAGCAGTGTTCAAAATTGAACACGTCAGATCCCTTCAAAGGGCCTCTGGCACGTCAGAGAAGTAAGGAGAGATTTTTACACTTCAAAAAAAAATTAAAATATGATTTTTGTCATTTAAAAAAAAATTGGAATAATATTTTAAATTTTTTTAAGAAGGGCTGTTAAATTTTCAACCCTTTTTTAAATTTCATTTTTTTAGAATTAAAATTTTAAGAATGTTGAATTTGGGGATTTCCTTCATGTTAAAACTTAAATTTTGAGAAACTTCCATTTCAAAAATAACAGTTTCTTTCTGAGTTGTTTTTTGTAATTGTGCATATGATGCAAGTTTCTATTATTTATTATGCCAAAATTACCTTTTCATACCATTACATTTGGCAGTTTCTAAGTTGCTCCCATTTAAAAAACAACAGTTTCTTTTTGAGTTGTTTTTTCTAATTATGCATATGATCCAAGTTCTTATTAATTATTATTTCACAATTACCCTTTGATACCATTTCATTTGGTAGTTTCAATTGAGAGCTAGTAGATATTAATATGGGTCATGTATTGAGTCTGTAATTTTACTGGGTTGTGCTTGAAAGCTGCCCAAAGCAAGATTTGACAGCGATTTAAGTTGGAGAGGAGCATAGATTTATGATTCAGTAAACACCTGTCAAGCAAGGTTTAAGCACAATTTATGATTGGAGAGGATCGCATTCCACAGGCTTCCTAACGTACTGGATTTTATTTGTTTGCAGATTCCCAATTCCTAGTATGTTTTCATATTCCCAATTTCTGAATGAGTTACTTGTATCAGTGTTAGTAAATGTGCTAGTGACTTGGAGGCAAGATACTAGTAATCAGAGAACAAATTTATCTTTTTCCATAATAATTCTAGATGCCACCCAAATCTGGAAAGTATGTTGTGGAATGCGTGTAGTTTTCTTACTTTATTTTTCTAGAAAACAACAGGTCATCCACAAACATGAGATGTGAAATACTAGTTGTTCTTATTACCCCGCATCTAGCAATTAGTCCATTTTCTCTAGCCAACAGAATGTCTCTACTCATACCATCAATAACTAAAATAAATAGTAATGGAGAAAGGAAGCAATCTTGTTAGTCCCTTGTAGAGTTTGAAGAAATTAGTCGGTTTCTGGTTGATGAGTATTGACAGTTTTGTTGAGGAAAAACATGTCATAACGTAACTTATAGTGATCTTTCAATTGCAATACAAAAACAATGTCCCCAGTTACAGTGTCCACTGTCCAGTGCTTCATCAGCTTCACCCTGAAAGACTGTCCTCTGTCAATGCAGCATCGACGGTACCAAGTAATATGGGGATTGGTTTCTTTCAAAAGCATATAATTTTCAGAGAGAATAATGTAAATATGCCGTCTCAGTCATTTCCCTACTTATTCAGTCGCAATCTCATTAAAATTTTTGGGTAAAAATAAAGTTGAAGCTTTACAGACTTACCCCACTCTCAAGTAATGGCCTGCTTCAGATTAATTATATGAAATAAGGGTTGGCATCTAAATGCCTTTGTGATGAACATGTGTCAGCCAAGATGAAAATGAATCGTCCTTCTCATTTTAACTGTATCTTCCACTTTCAATTCAATTGATTGACGCCGCCTTCAGATGAAACTTATGTATAAAGGCTGGCATCTGAATTCAGAGTTTTTGTGGATTGGTTTCTTTCAAAAGCATATAATTTTAAGAGAGAATAATGTACATATGCCGTCTCAGTCATTTCCCTGCTTATTCAGTCGCAATCTCATTAAAATTGCTGGGTAAAAATAAAGCTGAAGCTTTACAGACTTACGCCACTCTCACGTAATGGCCTGCTTCAGATTAATTATATGAAATAAAGGTTTGCATCTAAATGTCTTTGTGATGAACATCTGTCAGCCAAGATGAAAATGAATTGTCCTTCTCATTTTAACTGTATCTTCCACTTTCAATTCAATTGATTGACACTGCCTTCAGATGAAACTTGTGTATAAAGGCATCTGAATTCTGAGTTTTTGTGGATTGGTTTCTTTCAAAAGCATATAATTTTAAGAGAGAATAATGTACATATGCCATCTCAGTCATTTCCCTACTTATTCAGTCGCAATCTCATTAAAATTGCCGGGTAAAATTAAAGCTGAAGCTTTACAGACTTACCCCACTCTCACGTAATGGCCTGCTTTAGATTAATTATATGAAATAAGGGTTGGCATCTAAATGTCTTTGTGATGAACATGTGTCAGCCAAGATGAAAATGAATCGTCCTTCTCATTTTAACTATATATTCCACTTTTAATTCAATTGATTGACGTCGCCTTCATATGAAACTTATGTATAAAGGCTGGCATCTGAATTCAGAGTTTGTGTGCACTGAATAAAAGAAATTTTATGAAGGAAACATCATTTTCCTTTTAATTATAGTCCATCTCCGCTAGATTCATTCTTAACTACCTCCAATACCAGGAGTATTTTCACTAGTACACGTCCGAGTTCCAACTTCCCAGTGCAGTCCCTTCTCGACGTGTACCTCTAGTACTTTCTTGTTTTGAACAAATTTGTTCTTTTTACACTAACCACTACACTCGGGACAAACATGTTGCATTTGCTATATTATGCCAGGAACTAGTTGCTTGATAGAGACCTTCATACCAGAAATATTTTGAATTGAATAAAATATTTCAGAAATGTGAAATTAAAATAAGAAATTGAATCTCCAAAAATCTGCCCCATGAATTTGAATTAAATTAACTTCACCAAAGATTGAATCACCATATTCCAATTAAGGGATGTCCAAAATTTGAGAGCAGAGACAAACTACTAGTGAATAGTGGAATCCCATAGTGTCCCCGTTGATTAAAAAAGAGTTGGTCCTGGTAACTGGCCATTTACAATGACTATATCGTGCATTTGGCATAATCACTGAATAGAGGTGATTTCAATTTGTTCCAATAAATTGAGATTGTAACAATATAATGAGACGGAATTTAGTTCAAATCATAGTTTGATATATGCCCATTAGTTTATTCATCTCCTTTCACTCAGAAATATTATATGAAATTTTCACAATATATCAATAGAGAGTTACCAGATCAAGAAGACATCACAAATAGTATTATATTACGTGATTTTTTTTAATGGAATGTTACAAATATGTTATTAATATATATTTCTATTTTATTAATATATATAAATATAAAAAATATAAGTTAAAATAAAAATATGTAAATGAGAGTAAATGTTTTGTTTAATTTTAGTTTTATTAAATATTGGTTATAAATTAATTATTTAAAAAAATTACAGAGGCTTTTTAATTTTGTTAATTTTTTTATTTTTTATTTTATATGAATATTTGTTATATTATAGAATTAGCTTAATGCCTAATCATATATTGGTGATAATTTTGGACTAAGTTAAGATGAATCTATGATATAATTTTGGACTAGGCTAAGATGAATCTACGATATATTTGTAATATATTCAAATGATTTTTTTATTATTGTAATATTGACATTAAAGGCAAATGATTTTTTTTTGTTTTTCAAGGAAAGTTATAGGAGCCAATGTTTCCAAGTGAGCTAATTTTCCATGGTTTTCTACAAAAAAAAGAATTGCGAATTTCCGTTTATTCTAAAAATGATGCACCTAAATTTTATACTAGTTTAGAGACTATAAAATAATTAAAAAAAATTATTCTTATAAAAATATTGCTAAACATTTTTTTGCTTAATATTGAGGATTAATAAGATTTTCTAACATTTTTAAACTTGGAAAATTTTTTCCATCTTTCAAATTTTCAATCTTCAATTTGAAGAAAATTTTCAGTCTTTAAAATTTCCATACTCATTTTAATTTAGACACATAATTCATACATTTAGTTAATTCAATTTAAATGCAAAAACACCTCATTCTCCTAGTTGCATTAAGCTTAATTTATTCAATTTATAAGAATTAATAATAATTTCAAATGAGTAGCCATTAATTTTTCTCATACATTTGTGTTGACTATGAATGTATGCTCTAAAACATAATATCCCAAAGTATAATTGGTGAACGGGGACCAAAGCGATACATTGATTGAATTAATAATAGCGCAATATAAGAGATTTAAATGGACCAAACACTGAAAGATTATCAATTTCATTAACATTGTATCCCAAATGAATTATGTATCCCAAACTCTAATTCATGAAGCTAGACCAAAGTGATACATAGATTGATTTAATAATAGCACAATATAAGATATTTAAGGGGAAAAAAAATTGAAAGATTATCAATTTCATTGCCAATAAAGTTAAGGGTAAAGTGATTTACAATCAATTGTCTGTCATAATAACTTATTTTAAACATAAAATTTTAGTTAGTGAAATGAACATAGAAGAATAATGAGTAAAAAGAGAATAATAAGATGTAAGTGGAAAAGATTTAACAACAATTTGTTTTGTTTTTATTTTTTATTTTTCAATATGTCAATCATCTTTTTTACCAAATGTAATATGGATTTCAATTTTATAAATCAAGGAATTAAGAAAATAATTTTTTTTATATCTTTTTAAATTAAACAAAGAAATTTAAAATGCTATATTTTAGAGTAGAAACACAAGTTTTTGGTCATGATATACAAAGCAATTTAATTACACTAGGAAAAACTCACACTCATGAGTGAATTGATTATTGTTCATTCACTTTATTTATTTTGACAAAAATATAAACAAGGATTTTGAAGGATAAAAAAATTGGAAGTTATTCAATCAATCAAAGTATTGTTTAAATCCCTATACAATAATGACATTGATCAAAGTATATCTACCTATATTTTAATCCTAGAGACATCTAAAATCACATGTTTGCAATAGTGAAATGAATAATGTTAATTTATTATAGAGAAATCCAACATACAAAAAATAATAGATATAAATCCATATAGGACAATAATAATTAATAAGATAGAATGAGTGATGGCTTTACAATGTCATGTGATAATATGTTTATATGTGTTGACTAGTCAATATTATGTTCATTATAACAAGTTGACTTGAGATGCAATGGAATGATTTGAAACATATGTATATTGTTCAATGTATTTTTTTTACTGTATAAAAGAAGGATAAATAGATGAAGAAAAATATTCCAATAATAAAGACATGTAACAACTAAGAGAGAGAGATAGAGACATTTGTTGTTTTTATTTTCCTAAAGAAAAACACACAATAAGAGTATTTGAAACAATTGAAATGCGCACTCTTTCATGTTTGTAATTTTATCTGAGATTTAATTAGAACCATAAAATTGAAATGTACACACATGCATGTCTATAATTTTATGTGTGATGTAATTAGAACCATAACATTGAAATGTACAGTTGTTGAGCATTGAAATTTGGACTTCTAGTTGCCGACCTCCACTCTCAACCATATGTAGTTTTTAACATACATAACAATCATGGAACCATGCATGTTAATATTCATGGCTATCCTAATCATCTGGTGTTAGCAGTGTTGGGAGATAATCGTGTGTGATTTTTATTCATTATTTATTATCCAGCCACACCACCTTGTACAACTGAATTTTCTTGCTAATTTCTACCTTCTAATTCTAGGTGGGTCTAATTCAACTGTTTCGAATCACTTTCTTCATTTGAGACAAAAGGAAGCATCTTAATGCTCTTCTCTAGTTGGAAATGTTTGTGAACTCTTCTCAAGAAGTATCCATACATGACACATGTTGCATAAACTTTCCCCACTCGAACTGCCAACTGCTGGTGTGCTTTGTGCATCCCCTTTTTTTGTGATTGTTGTCCTTGTGAATCGTGATGCCTTCTACATTAAAAGTACTAAAAAAACAATTTGAGATATTCCTTGTTATAGAAGAAATTTCATTTTGGTGATAGCAATGTGCATAACCTTCCATGAAGATCAATGTTAATTTTAATTTTCAATGATCAACAGACCTATGTGTGTGAGATCTATTTGTTGCTTTTCATTAGTTTTCATATGAATTTGTTATATATTGTCTTATTTTTTTCTTGTTTTGTTGACTATAGGTATAAAATGCCACCTCTTGATCGCCCCAAAAAGGATCTGAAACAACTTTCACTTTCTGATGCATTTTGTATCTCTCAATGTTCTAATCAACCACATATTTCTGAAAATGAAGTATATGATCATGTGGATGAGGACCATGAATCAGATAGTGCAGAAATTATTGAAGAGGAACAAACATCCAAGAGGTACAAAAGAACATTCAAGTCTAAATGGAAGTTGAGATTTCCATGGGCTTATGCTGTAAAAGATTTTAATGGTGTTGAAAGGATAAAATGTTCATGGTGTGTAAAATTTAAAAGGGAAACTCCATTTGCTAAAGATGGAAGCACAACCCTTAAAGTTAGTGCTTTAAACATCCATGCAACATCAGAGGCTCATAAATTTTCTTTGCAACATATAGAGGGAGAAAGTAAACGGAGTACTCTTCCAATTACAAAACATGTAGAACTAATGGTTGATGCTCAGAAAGAGAGAATTATATAAGTTATTGAGAACATGTATTTTGTTGCAATACATGATTTACATTTGGAAGTATATAAGCCAATTTGTGACTTGAATAGGTATAAAAACACTCCTCACATGCCTCTAACGGATGAATACTCATCATATACAAATACAACATCTGGAAAAGACTTTCTAGAAGCTACTAAGGAGGTATATTGGAAAAAATTAAAGGATGAGATTTTCCAAAGTCCATATTACTCACTTTTAGTTGATGGAAGCACTAATCGGACTATGGTGCAACATTTTATTATTTATATTACGTATTTGACCAATGAAGGAAGAGGTCCATGTGCTACAAAATTCATACAGTTGCTACAAATTAGGGATGGAACATCACAGTCTATGTATGATGCTGTGACATTTCTTTTAGCAGACATGAATCTATCCATGAAAAAGTTAGTTGGATTTGGATATGATGGAGCATTACCCATGAGGGGCATTCGTGAAGGTTTATCTACTAATCTTCACGACATGCCCCTCATTTAGTAGATATCCACTGTATAGCTCATTGAGAAGCATTAGCAGCTAATGATGCTTCATCTTATTTTGAAGAGTTACACGCTATTGATAAGTTTGCAAACAAGATCTATTCATGGTTAGGGAAATCTACTAAAAGACATGGAGAATTGAAAGAGCTAATGGAGTAATTTCAAATCACAAGGCTAGAAGTGTTACAAATTCATCATATTAGATGGCTTTCTAGAGGAAAAGTCATGGAAAGACTCGTTAAGCTCATGCTTGCTTTGTTAAGGGACTGGGAGTTAGTGGAGAAAAAAATGTATGAGATGGCTACAATATTTCAAGTTCAAATTTGCATCCACTTACTTGCAGATGTGCTTATTGAATTAAATAAGCTAAATCAAAAGTTTCAAGAGGATCATGTTGACATTACATCTATTGGAACAACTTTGGATATCACTATTAACTTGCTTCATAAGCGATTTCTAAGAGGCACATTTGGGGCAGGTGCAATGCATACATCATCCCTCTTAAATAAAACACACCAAGGAACTCTTGAGTTTGCAGATTGCACAGGTATAGTACATGTACATGAATTGAGCTTTGAGAGTTTTCCAAATTCACAAAGATCAGGGACACTAGATGACTGCATTACGCTAGGAAAGGATTTTGTAATGAAGGTGATTGACTCTTTAAATGCAAGGTTCACAGATTTACCTATTTTTAATGCAGCTAAGTTTTTTAGTCCTCGTAATTATTATGAGGATATGGATGAGAGAGACTCTCAAACAAGAAGATGGTTGACATTTTTATGTTAAAATTTTAGTGTTGGAGGCTTGCTTTTTGTGGACAACATTAAATGTATGGGTGAAATGGATGAATTTATATGTACTATGTATAAATATTACCCAAAAAAGAATATGTTTGGAGCATGGGATCTATGTGGAGTTGAAATTGAATGGTTTGAAATATTTCCATGCTTAATGCAACTATGCCAAGCAATTCTTGTTATTCCGGCTAGTACAACATTTTGTGAAAGAGGTTTTTCAAAATTAAATCGAATAAAAAATGAGGATAGGTCAAGGATTTCTTTCAAAACATTGTATATGTTAATGTTTATCTCTCTCAGTGCACCTCATGCTCTAAATGAGGTAGATTGGAATGTTATTTATGATGAATGGAAAGAGATGAAAACTCGAAAACCTCTTCCACTATGAAAATAGATTGAAAGAACTAGTAAGTTTCAGTGTTTATTACCATCATTGTCTTACTCTATCGAGCACTTGAATGAACCATTTTGGTAAGTGAGTTTTTTAGTTTCATACCATTTTCCTTTTGTAAATAAAAGCATAACCATTTTTTTCAAGTTTGTATGTGAAGTTTTTCTAACACATATTGAATGTAATCATTGCAGGATATTGCACAAGATATGTTAATCTGGAGGACCACCCCTGTCAAAGTTTTATAACTGAAAGAAAAAGCTATCTTAAATCAATTTTGCGGCCAAGTACAGGGACTATAGTTCCAATAATTTCATATGTGCAAATATTGGAAGTATCAGCTTTCCAAAAGAGTTTTAATAGACAATTGAATAGTGATTTGGTCAAATTTGAAGTTTATAAGCTAGAATTACACTGATACTTCCTATATAAGCTAGAATTTATTTTTTAATTTTATAAATGAGACCTTCCATATATTTTTAATATAAGTATTTTTGTTTCTTCATATTTTTATTTTTATTTCAATTTCATTCAGATGTAACTATGTATATATGTTTATTTTTTGTACTCATATGCAGTTTCCCAACTATGATTTTGTCCCTATAGTTGGTTCAATTGTGGCTGAGTTCAAGGCATGTGCAATATGATCTTATGTGGTTACATTTCTCAATCACACCTGTAAGAGTAATTTATTTACTAATGCAGCCTTTGACATAGTAGTATCTTTTTGTTTGTGAAAAAATAAAAAGAAATTTGAAAATAATTTACTATTGTCAATTGAATTGCTTTTTTTTATGCTTTTCATTATAGAAGTGCGACCTAGATGTGTGCCCTTCTAAATGAAATTAATACCTTCCCTTCAAATTTGATCACTGGTCACTAGCCGAAGAAGAAGAAAAAAAGTTGTCGTGAGTCAGTGAGCGGACACACTGAATCTGGTTGAAAACTGGTAGCTTTTTTTAAAAGACGCAAGACAAGTCAGAAACAGTCACAGGAGTTTAAAAGAGGTTTGAAAAGATCACGTGCGTAATGCAATAAAGTTTTATTGAAGTCCTTTTAAAGATTAATGAAAACTATGTTTTAGATTTATTGCATGAATAAAGGGCCTTTATTAATTGGTTTGTGAAGGTTTATAAAAGGGCTTTTTATAAAGTTCGTGTGTTTTTTGGGATAGTTTTGTGTTACAATAAAAATAAAAGGATTTTATATGAGGTTTCCTTTGAAGTTATTTTCGAATTGAAAGTTCGGTGAAAAAACTTTTTTATTAAAAGTTGCCTGGTATAAAGGTTTATAAAATATTTTTTCTAAGTTAAAAAAAAAATTAGGGAGAGATTTACGGAGAAGGTTTTTTCAAGAGAATAAAAAAAGAAAACAGTTTTTATTGGCAAGAGAATTTAGTGCTCTACAAAAGTCTATTTATTTGGAAATTTTTTGTTAAGCATGACATTTTTTTGGATGAGGATTATGCCTTACGGGCACGCATATTGAAAATCATATGTTTTTCCGGAGGTGATATGGAAGATAGCCTCATGCAATCAGGAAAGAATCATTAAGACAGAGAGAAGACCACAATCATGGGTTGGAAAGCATGACTTAAGCATATTAAGAAAAGAAATCGAAAAGAAGAGGCAAAGATCATTGCCATCGTTAGAGAGGTTCAGGCCACAGTAGAGGAGCTCAGAAGTCTTACAGAGGACAAAGAGGAAATCGAGCGTAATTGGTGTATCTTTGATCTGCTACCACCTCATATGTTTACAAGTAAATATGTTGATCATTGGGTTATCAAGATGTTAACTTTTCTTCAAGCTAAATATTTAATTGAGTATGAATCTAATAACCAATATGATGAAGAATGTGACGCTTTAGCATTGAATTTTATAAAACAGGGATTGGGTGAGAAATACTTGTGCAAAGTAGCAAAAGATACTACAACTTCTAAGGAAGTATGAAGGTTCCTAGAAACAGATTTTGGTGCAAGGGAGAGTGACATGCAATAACAGGTTATGTCACAAGCACAGAAATTAGTCACAGATCTGAGCATAGATGAGGAAGACTCTAAAAGGAAAACAAAGCTTGGAGAATCCCACTCAAAAGTGGATGATGGTTGTCAAGGCCATAAAATTGAAACCCATTATGCAAGCATGAATATGGATGAAGTAGATGCAACAAAGATTGCAGAGAGAAAAGCAGTAGCCTTTGTATGTGAAGCAAGAAAGAGCATATAAATGCTCAAGGACTCCAATCTAATGCAGATGACGCAAATGATGGTGAATCCCATTATGATGAGACACATGTGGATGATGATTGCAAAGTTATATGTGAATTGGTGAATCTATCCGTAGCTTATGTATTTGGTGAAGTTCAAATTGTTAATGAAAATGACAATGAGCACATCCATGCTCAGATATCCCACAATAGAACAGATGAAAATTATATTGATGATATGTGGTTTCTTTTTTGAAATAGTGATTGATTGTGACAATATTGTAAGCACAATGTTTGATTAAAAATTAAAGGTTGAAGCTGCCACTGTAGCAGCGAGATATGAAGCAGTTGGAACTACTCATGAAGCAGTATGGGATCTAGCAGCAGTTGATGATCAAGAAAAAGATAAAGTGATTGAAGATTTTTTGATGAGAATATCCACTAATGAGAATAGAGGAATAAAATACAACCTCCATGAAGTTTACAAGAAGGCAGAGGTAGAGAAGGAAGCTCTCATTGAAGAGAGTCATATTAAAGATGTTTTAACATTGTTTTTGAATATGCAGGTGTTCAAAATACCATGGGAAAAGAAGTTGAAAGCAAGGTTGTTAATAAGTTTCATGCAGATTTGGAGCTTGTTGAAGAATGGATTCATAAACCAATAGGACAAATTGAAGAAAGCCAAACTCATGAATATAGAGCACAAGAAACAAAGAAAAGAAGATTGTTTGAAGATCAATGTTTTCGCAATAGTCCATTGTGTAGAAGACATGATCCAATTGTTTTTCAGAAGACCACAACAAAAAAGTTTAATAGAGAATGAAGCAAATTCGAGAATATAGAATTTGGAAGCAAAGGAAAAGAAAATGCAAAATTGTAAAAGTCTTGAGTCATTCTAAGCCTAGCTGAGACATAGACCAGCAGGCATGTTTGTGTGATAGTTAAGTCATGTTGAGTTATGTTGAGTCATACAGTTGTAATTAAGAGGGAGTGTTAGAAATAGTAATTACTCTCGCATGAGGAGTTGGCTAAACTTAGAGATTCAGTTAACTGAGTGATTGAGTGTTTCAGTGTTAAGCCAAGTTGAGTTAATTGATAGACGACTTATAGTGTGTGGATGCATGTGGTTGCATATCACAAGGCAAGTAACTAGTTGGAAAAGGATAAATACCCTTCACCAGATTCATTTAAGAATCATGTTTGTGTGATCAATAGAAGAACAACTGTTCGTGTATTTTATGTGTGAATTTATGTTTTGTTTCCTCTTCCCTTCCAACATTAATGATATCTAAGTGGTGGCTACATGTCATACAAAATTAACCATGGAACTCGTCCCATCAAAATTTAACACTGTCATTATATCATAGTTGTCTCTGCCTCAAAAAATTGATCCAATCACTGGTGAGTGCATAAGGTTCACCCTTCCTTCTCCACCTAAAGAAATCTCACACTAATGATTGAAACATTAATGCTTGATATTTTGGATGTATGTTATAATTTGAAACAATAACATTGATTGATTTTCTTCATCGTTTTTCGGGCTACTTAGCTATTACCTATACTGTTTATATAATTTTAACTTTTATGCCAAATGAAACTACGATATGTAGTTGAGTAGTCCGATGTAATTGAAAAAAGCGCATAGTTCTTAATATTTCTGTTGTTAAAACCATCTAAAGATCGAATATATATATATATATATATAGATTGTAATAAAAAAAATACAAGGTGTTTTATTAAAATCAAATCTAACTTTAAAGCAACCTGGGCCACGGCCCAAATATGAGGTACTGTTTAGTTGAATTCATCTTTAAAATTTATTTTCCCGATATTTTATTTAAATAGATATTAGGTCTAAATAGATTTTTTAGACACATGTTTGTCCCATAGTTACCAAGTTCGGCGGTACCGGCAAAAAAAAATTTGGAAATTCACTGATTTGGTTCGGTACAGTGAATAATTCTTCATTTTCCAATTCGATACGGTCAGCGTTGCATGATTTTGGTTTAATCTTTCTATCGGATTATGGCGAGCGTCCACCGTGCTGCGAGTTGAAAAACAGTGCGGTTGTAGAATGATAAAATTGAACCTCGGTATGGTGTCCACAGTCTAGCGCAACTCCGCCACCAAATTTGCCTGGTGTCCACAGTCGAGCACAACTCCGCCACCAAATTTGCCATTCGCTGTCTTTTCCATTCATTCGTTCTGATTAAGCCCTTAACGGTTCATGCTTCCTCACACGATGGGTGAGAAGCTCCGACGCTGTAATCACGGATAGGAATGCTCACAAATAGCTGCGGAATAAAATAAAAAAGGAAGTAAATCCGATTTTTTCAGTTACCTTTTATAAAAATAACGCAGCTCTGAAAATTGAAATAATGCACCGACCCTTTAGTTTTAATGTCAATCTTTTTTTGTTTCTATAGTAAAACGGTAATTTTTTTT
>APFE030847345.1:0-23535 GCA_000404065.3 Pinus taeda | reverse complement strand
CGAATGTTGCACACTTACAGCACTAAGGAGAAAATACAGAAATAGTTCAAAGTTAGATTTAATTTTAGAAATAATTTACTTTATCAGAGGGACGGTCATTTGAAAACCGGATCCCAAATTTATGTAATTAAGTTAATTAGGTAGCAGTATTTAAACCCTTCTCAGGCATTTAGAGAAGGGTCCGGAGATTTGTCAAAAACTCGTCCTCAGAACATGCACTTTTGCGCCCTCAGAGGTGGTTTTGATGAATGGATGGATCAAGGTTTATTAATGTTTGCATCTGATATCTGCTACTGATGTTGCACTTCTGTACTCTCAGTAGATGTTAGAACAAGGAGAGATAAATCATTGTTTCTTGAAGCTTATGAGTGGAACCAGTCATAAATGTTACTTTTATCTCTTGACTATTTCTGCTTATGTTCTTTAAGTGATTGATAGTTTCAGTTGTTTATATGTCATTATATGAATGTATGGGTTATCATTTGGCAGTTTTGTACGGTGGAGTCATATTTTTCATGCCTGACATATGAGTAACTTATTATGCGATATGCTGTTCACAACTGTTTTTCCTAACTTCTTATGCAAAATAGTTTATCTTTAATGATTTCTATTCTTATGATAGCTGAATGATCTTTATTACCAGTTATTGTTCGAAATCTGTTTAGATCGCATAATAGGAGATATATACCCCGGGTTAGTGTAGATTAGATGTGTTGTTTCTCACTAGATTACAATAGCATAGAGTTAGTTTAAAGAGTCTGAATTAGATTAGCTTTAAAATTCCTCTTAGATCAGCATAGTTCAAACTCTACACACACACACACACACCCAAGGTCGGGAAATTGGTCCCGTCATCCCCAGTCGGACCCGCTATACCAAACGGATAAGGAGCTGCCAACCAAGGTCCGGACCGGGTGGGTATCCCCCTTGTTGTCGACTTGATTTTTGGGGCTTCAACAGTGCCATAACTTTCCCATATGGAATTTAATTAATGTGATTCTTATGCAGTTGGAAAGTTATTTGCATATAGAATAGGGAAAGGGGGTGTGGTGGTAAGGCATACAATTTTTCCCCCAAACAACATCATTTGATGCCTAAAAATGCTCCTAAAATGTTTCATACCCCAATTTTCCAAACTAGGTCTCAGTGGTAAAAATGGCCCTGAGAGTTGATTCCTCTACTTTTCCTCTTTGAAAGAATTAAGATGGATGACAAAAACTATAATTATCCAATCCATATCACACCTCCCCATTTTTGGAGGCTTTTGGTCCCCAAAAGTTTATTTTGAATGAGGTGAGGAAATCTTTCATCCACGTTCTCTTTGTTGTACCATTTAGATTTACTTGGAAGTTGTCCTTTCAACCCAATCTACCAAATGTCATGCTACCCTTGTCTCGTTAGTTATGGACCTCTTCTACAAAATTGTATCTTCTGTGAACTCTGCTTGAGCATCTAGTGTGAAATCCTTTAGAGAAGGTAGGACCTATTTCTCTTCCTAATATAGCATTGAAGGCTCATAAAGTTTCATATTCTCTAAATTCACAACTAAGTAAATGCACATATATGGTGGTAAATTGAGTCGATAGGAATTATCACCCACATTTTCTAGTATCTCAAAGGGACCATTGTTATAGCTCCAAATCTCACTATTATGGTTTGTGATGCTGCACTCATGGCCTAGGGCAACCCCTCCTTCCAAACTTGCTCTAAAATTAAAAAAACAGTGTTTTATCCCTTATACGTGACATTGCCCTGAGTTAAACGCGTGTATACGCGGGTAGGCATATACCCAACCCGCGTATATGTATTAAAACACTTAAAAAAATATAAAACTCCTTAATTTCAGGTGGAGATCGTGGGTTTTACCTACTGATCACCTGTTAGTGCTCGTGGCCCAACTGTTCCCAACCAACTCCCAACTAAAAAACTACTTTGGGAGAGGTATAAAAATACCTCAAGGGGAAGGCCTCAGGGAGGAGATAGGAGAGAGAAAGGTTATTATACTGAGATTTTTCCCCTGACCAGGTCTGAAGACCCTTGTGCCTTCTGCACTTCCCCCATTTGTACAGGAAACCCTTGTTTCCTTGTGTGTTGATGTTCATCCACTACTTATGACATCATGGAGTGAGTCATGGAAGGAGTTTGCTAAAGGTTTGAGGCTGGACAGATCCGAAAGGAAGTTTTGCTTGGAGCCTGCGAAAGGTTACTCAGGTGAAATTATTCCTTTTATGCATTTTATTTTTCTATAATAAAGAAACATGTCTTGGTTCCTGATATAAGTCTTATTTATGTTTATGATATTCAGTTTGGAATTCATATGTGAATGATTGTTTAAAGTTCATAACTAACTACCTTCCTTTATAACATGAAAATGATTTCTTTATAAGTCTTTGTCCATATACTGTTTTGTTCTTTGGAATTGGTTGTTTTGCAGGACAAAGGAGCGAAAGGGACTTGAAGAAGGGTTTGGACCCTAAAGGACCTTCTCAAATGTAGGACCTGGGGTACGCCCCTCTTACTATATAATTTGCTTATAATAGCATAATGGCTGTTTGAATGTGTGTTTCTCATTATAGACAACTTTCAGTCTGCTAGGGTTTCAACCCAAAAGCCCTAGGGGAGCATTTCCTTCAATAGAATTGGCGATTCCACTGGGGACAACACTCTTGCTATTCCTAGTTTGGGTGTTTTTCAAGCCAATCAAGGATCAGTTGCCTGTTTGCTTGCTGTTGTTGTGTGGTCTGTTCTTGAATTCTAAGTTTTGCCAGTTTCTTTAGTTTGTTTTTTATTTTTCTTGAAATCTTTCATATATGTTGTTTTTCTTAGTTACAAAAGCGTATATACGCTTGTTTCCTGAAGTCAATCAGCGTATACGTAGGTTTCCTTAGGATTAGTCGCGTATATCTTGCAATTTTCAAGATTTGTAAATCTTTTTGTCTCTGAAGGTCTATCTGGTGGTTTGATTCAGTTTGAAACAGTCATTTTCCAGTATCAGTTGTTTGTTTTACAACAAGCATCTTGCTCCAATTTCTCTCTGATTGTAAGGGGTATTGGTCTTGTTTTTGTTGTTGCAAGTATCATCGTTTTTTGCTAAAGCATGCAAGATTTCTTGTTGGAATCTTGGCTGCTCTGATTCATCAGGGTAGAAAGATTGGTCTCAATCTTTGTGTTGAATCTTGCTTTTGGTGACTTTTTGTTTGCTTGACAAAACCGCTTTTTGTGTCCATCCCCTTCTTTGTTTCATGAGAGTTGTTGATTGATACTTTCTTGAAATTTGTCTTTTTAATATTTTTTGGTCTTTGTTGCCAAAGCTTTCATTGATGCTTTTGATTGTTAAATAGCATCTTTAAACACATTTATGTTTGTTGATTTTTCATCTATTGTGTGGTGTCAACTTGCAAAAGTGTTTGTTGCCTATTTTTCAATCGCAAAGTTTCAGTTTTGTTGAGAGCATTTTTGAAAAGACTCTTTTGTTGTCGCTTTGAAGAAAACTTTTTGAAAAACTTCGTTTTGCTTTCTTGAACTTGGTTTTCATTTGGTTTTCTTTTAGTGAATGAAAGTGCTTTATGTTTGTCTTGAAATTTGTTTTTAGTGTTTAGACGAAATGAATGGTAGCATCTCATATTCCATCTAGACATTTTAAGTGGCAAAATAAAAATTGATAAGCAAGCAACTTTCATTTCTTGTTTTTTAGAGTTGTTTTGAATCTTGCATCAGCATATATTTGTTGCATTAGGATAGATTTGCATATCTTTTTAGGCATACATAGCTTTGTTAACTTTTGTGAGTGTGAAGCGTGAATTAACGAAAAGAAAAGAAAGATTTGTTTTATTAGAAGTTCCTTTGAACCCTGTAGAAATTGCTCTTCATCGAAAAACGAAAACAAGTGCATGTGCATATAGTTAGGTTTTTATTAATTTCTTTTGTGTCAAAAAGCACCACTAGTTTCACTTCCGTTATCCCGTGACTTAAAGAACAGCCTATTTTAAAATCAAGCGCTAACTAAAATTAACTAAATTTTTTTCTTTTAAGTTACATACACCAACAAGTTTTAGGATTTTAGGGCCTTAGATTAGGCGAGTGCTTAGTTAACTCTCCAAGGCCATTTAAACGTCAAACATAGGAGTCTGAATAACAAGTGAAAATCCAATAGCGTTAGGAAGACCAGGAAAGCTCTGGATCTGGGAGTTAAGCACGGGGGTCTGTGAAGACAGGGAAGAGAGATACCCCCTCTCCAACTTGTCTGAACTTACCTCACGATTGTTCCGCCTGGCTTCTGCGACGAGTTGGTATCCATAGTTGCCACTCCTAGGGATCTACATAGGTGGTTGCGGAGGGGAATCCCATGGCACCTGAGGTCGACATTGCCTCACTCTCGACAGTACTACTGGAGGGCACCCTTGCGAAGCTTGGTGGCTTGCACCAGCGCACGCTGTTGTTAGGAGGTCAGCGTAACTTCCTCTATTACCTTCGCTGATAGGACTGGGCCCTCATCATCCCATACTATCTTCGGAAGGACCCTTAATTCACTTTCTCATATTTTGGTGTCCGGTCCTAATCACCCGGAGCAGAAATACTTGGAAGTTGTTTGACTGGCTATTATCTTTAGGGACTTTATAGTGTGTGCTCTGTGCTCTTAGTTGGCCTAACTTTCAATTTTTTGAGTCTTTAGTTAGAACATACAAGAAATTCAAAGTGGCTGACCGATCACCTAGACGGTCTCGAAGACTTCGTGGTCTTTCACCACCAAGTTTAGAGCCTTCTCCTAGAAGGTGCAGAGGTAATTCTACTGGTGGGTTTCATCCCACGGCAGTTGACGCATCAGGGATTGATCCTCCTCTCGGGGGCATTAGTATTCAAGCAAGGCCTGGCACTTCCGCGAAACAAGAGAGGAACACTCCAGTTCTTTCTCGAGTTTGCTTACAAGCAGAGAATAACATAGAGGTAGAAGAACTCTTAGAGTCGTTAGCGGCTCCGAATTCTCCCTTTCCATCTAGTCATCCAGACGTATTACAATACAATGGGACTCCGACGCATAGACCGTCAAGTCCAGGTTATGCTACGCGCTTACCTTCGATGACCACTACTAGAAGCATGGCTTCTGCAAATGCTACGACTGTGCAGACTCCAATATCTGTACAAGGGGGAGGAACTATTTCCATCCCCTCTGCTTCTTTATTCGGGTCTTTTGCTAGCACGTCTTTAGTTTGGTCTACCTCTATTCTGTCCACGAGTGGAAATTCCCAAACCAATGCTTTTGGTTTTGGATTCTTCCCATTTGGTGTCCATTCACAGGGTATTCCTTCAGTTCCGTTTGGTGCCGCCACGTCCATGATGAGTGGATCGGCTTCATTCCAAGGTTTTCCTTTCGGAAGTGGTCATATACCACATTCCAACCCGACAATAGGATCCATGCCTTTTTCTTCTATAGGACAAAGCAACAATCCTTTCCAAGGTTGGACTAACCCTAGGGTTAGTGGCGCGGGAACTGGGGCGAACATGGGAATAGGCCATACACCACAATTAGTTCATTTCAAAGTATTCCTCCCTTAGCTTCGGCTTGGAATCCGTATCAGGGGTTATCAACTCCTTCTAATCCTTTAGGAGGAATTTGCTGGTTATGGTGGATATGCGGCCAGAGTTGGTCAAACTCCGAATTTTACTGGATCACAAGGCTTCCCTTTTGGTTCAGCTGGTTCTACTGGTTACTTCGGGCAGCCTGGTGCCTTCCAAAATCCAGGACAATCTTTTCAGAGCTTTGGGAGTTCCGCCCAGTCTGGGTGGAATCCCCAAGGTCCTCCTAGGCTTCCGTTTCTGGCAACATTGAACTTGCCAGATCTCACTAAGTTAACAAACGATCTAATCAAGTACAATCCGGCCTGGCCTCCGATCCCAACCAAACTCCCTTCGGACATTCCAAAATTCGAAGGGAAGAGTGGTGAGGACCCAGGTGACCATGTAACCACATTCCATTTGTGGTGCTCATCTAACTCCCTCATCGACGACTCGATTAGGTTGAGACTCTTTCAATGCACCTTGACTGGTAATGTAGCCAAATGATATATAGAGTTGCAAGGGGGCAACTTTACATCTTTCGCTGACTTAGCCAATATTTTCTTAAATCATTTTCAGTTGCCTGTCTGTTATGATGCTGGAACCAAACTATTGGCCACTTTTCGTCAGGATAAGGAAACTCACATTTCTGACCATATTCAGGAATGGAGATGGAGAAAGAGGCTCATTAAAGCCGAAATCCCTCCGGAGTACCGTCTCGAATGGTTTTTGAAATCTTTAATACCTGAGATCTCCAAGGATGTCTCCATGTTTGGAGTCTGTTCTGAGGAGCAAGCCATTTTTAGGGCCTAGCAATTAGAATTGATCTACTCTCAGTTTGGGATCCTACAAAAATACTTGCCAGATGCTCCTGGGTCTAAGGTTGACGTAGCTAAGTCGAAGCCAGGTCCCCACACAGATGGTATTGTTGGGTTGGTAGACAAGAATACAGTGAACTTGTTGAACCAATTACAGCAGTTGTCTTTACAAACTGCTTCTAACAACCAAGTCACATCGTCTAACCCTCCGGCTTCCCAAACCTCTTCGATTAATGTCGTCCAATCTGATAACCCCAAAGGAAATCAAATTTCCAATGGGAAAAAGAAAGGACGAGGTAAGAAAAAGAACCAGGATGGGAAGCCTGATGCAAATAAATCAGGCAATAATGCTGGTGGTGGTAGAAATGAGTCTAAAAAGAAAGTCAAGTTTCCATGCAAGTTGTGTAGTGGAGACCATTTAACTCATCTTTGCCCCAAGATTGAAGACGCTCAGTGCTTGTTAGGGCAGCAAGGGACTTCTAGTTCCCAAGCTGTGTTAACCAACCCTTTTCCCCAAGGGCAGCAACTTCTTGCTGGCGCAATTTTGAACCCTGGAACCTCCGCAGGGGGCAACCAGGAAGGGGAAAATCATCGAATGTTTTCATGATGGGTTCTAATGTCCATGTGGCTACTCGATCACGTGATTATGGTGAAGCCGAAACTTCCAAGGACAAGACTGTTCTCGGAAATACCAGCCTTCATATTGAGCGACCCCTTGTTGAGATTATACCACAGATACCGAAAGGTTCCGCTAAACGTGCGACTATTAATCCTAATGCTAGGGTCACCTAGAATTACTCCATTGTGGAGGATCTAGCTCAAAGTCCATGCGCCATGTCCACTTTAGAGGTTCTCCAGTCGTTTCCGGCTCAGAGAAGTGCTTTACTTTCCGCGATTGGAGCAGTCGATCCAACTAACTCTTTAGTGCTCACTTTCGACATGTTAATTGTCAAAAAGCGACTCCCTCATCATATGGCTTTTCAAATAAATTCTACATACCGGAAAATTAACATTTTTCGTACCGTTATTAATGAAGGACCTTCCATGTGCGTCATGTCGATGCCATGTTGGAAGGCTATTGGATCACCTTTGGCTGTTCCTTCACCTACCGTCTTGACTGCATTCAATGGTCATCCTCATAAGCCGCATGGGATTATCCTGGCCTTTCCTATATGTGTTGGGGGGAAGGTCGTTAATATTGAAGTAGAAGTCTTAGATGCTAACCTGGACTATAATCTCCTCTTAGGAAGGAACTGGGTATACGAAATGGACGCCATTGTTTCGACTCTGTTTTGTGTCATTTTCTTTCCTCATGAGGGGAAAATCGTTAAGGTTGATCAATTGGATTATTGTCCAGTTGATCCTCAAGCAAGCTCTGACTCTACTGTTCCTTTAGTGGATAACCCTCGTCCGCCTACTGAGAATTTAGGAGTAGGGATGTATTCCTCATTGATGGGTACTTTTGATCTTCCCTCTCCTTTCGCCAAAATCAATGCCATTTCATCATCTAAGGAGTCTCCTCGAGTAGAGTTCTTCCGAACTCATTATTTTTCAGACCCTTGGACCTTGCCTTCACCAACGACCACATTAGTTGAAGGACAAGGGAATGGAATGGCATTCTCTATATCTGCATCTGAGCTTAGATATCAGTCTATCGTCAACTCTGCAGACGACCATTCTACTCCTTTTTCCGAAAAGGAGTTAGATGGCGATGTGGCCCCGGCTTGGAGCCTTGATTCTACCTCTACCTTGGACTGCTTAGATTCAGTTTTACCTTATGAAGAAGCAATTCTCGAAGCAATGATGGGTATATATCGACCTTGGGAAGATTTACACCGTCGTTCATACTTTCTTCCTCCATTGCATGAGGTAGAATTAGAGTCTCGAGCTCTGTACAGTATTTTTGTACGGTGTCAACTTGGCTCCAGCACACGTTCGTCTCGAAAGGTAATTATGTTCGGTTGATTCAAAACAACACCTATAAACATCTCTAGTGACCCTAACATGATCGAGAAAATCTTCGATCGGAAATTGAGTGTTTTCCCTGAAAAATTCAAATTTAAGCCGATCCTGTTCAAGGAATTCAGGATGTATTGCTTGGGCTTATATGAAGAAAGCCTAGCATTGTACCATCTATAGTGTTTCAACATGAGATCAAGAGTATGAAAAGCCAAACCATTCGTTCAAATGGCTTCGGCCGGTTAACCTAGGAAAAGCAACAGCTTATCAAAAGTGGAAGTGGAGAAGCTGCTAAAAGGCGGGTTTCATATACCCCTGTCCTCTTACTGATTGGGTTTTCTAATCCAGTCCCTGGTGGATAAAAAGCAAGGAACAATCCGAGTATGCATCGATTTTAGGGACCTAAACAAGGCTTGTCCCATAATTACCCCACACCATTCATTGATCATATTATCGACGAGTGTGCGGGTAATGAGATTTTTTCCTTCATGGACGGTTTTTCTGGTTATAATCAAATTTCTATCTGTCCTGAAGATCAACACAAGACAACCTTTATATGTCCTTGGGGTACCTTTGCATATAGAAAGATTCCTTTTGGTCTTAAAAATGCTGGAGCCACCTTTCAGCGGGCCATGTCATATTCTTTCCACGACATCAAACATGTCATCGAAGCATACTTGGATGATCTCGCTGCTCGTTCTCAAAAGAGAACTGATCACCCTAGTCACCTTTGAATGGTTTTCGAGAGATGTCGTTTTTATAAAATCTAATTGAATCCCAACAAGTGCGTTTTCGCGGTTACGTTCGGTCGGTTGTTAGGGTTCATTGTTTCAAATGAAGGGATTCGGGTTGATCCCTTCAAGGTTGAGGCAATAGTTCAGTTGCCTCCCCCGAAATCAATTCGACGACTTCAAAGTCTTCAAGGGAAGGCTAATTTCTTAAGGCGGTTTATAGCGAACTATGCCGAGATCACTAAAGGGTTCATGCATTTGCTACAGAAAGGAGTTCCATTTGTATGGGATGACTTTGCGCAACGATCCTTTGATGCTTTGAAAAAAGCACTAGTCTCTACCCCGCTTTTGAGTCCACCGGATTATTGGAGAGACTTCCTTTTATATCTCGCTACAGTAGAATCAAACATTGGTATGGTTCTCATTCAGGAGGATGATGCTCTCACCGAGCATGTGATTTATTATTTGAGCCGAGGCTTAATAGGTCCTGAACTTCGCTATTCTCCGGTTGAAAAGTTAGCCTTGGCAACTGTCCATGCTGTCCAGTGGCTCCGTCATTATATCCTGCTGCGCAAAACTTTTGTCTTAGCAGCGGTCAATCCATTTTAATTTGTCCTCAGTAGGCGAGTGATTGGGGGCAAATATAATAGATGGATAGTCATCTTGCAAGAATTTGATCTCGAGTTCTTGTCTGCCAAGTCTAAGAAATCCATGGTTTTCGCTGAGCAAATTTCTGAGCTGCCTTGTGGAAAGGATACTATTTATGAGGAAAGTTTTCCTGACGAACATTTATTCCTCATCTCTTCACTCAACCCTTGGTATGGAGATATCATTGTCTATCTCTAGACTTCGAAGTTTCCCTCTACTTTCTCCAAGGATGAACATCGAAAATTACGTCACCTAGCTAAAAATTATGTTATCGTTGGTGATACCTTATACCATCGAGGGGTTGATTCAATCCTTCAGCGTTGTTTAACCTTAGAGGAAGCAGAGTCAGTGCTAAATGAATACCATAGTGGAGCTTGCGGTGGTCATCTATCGGGGCTTGCTATAGCCCAGTGCATCTTACGTGCCGGCTATTTTTGGCCTTCACTCTTTAAAGACTGTGTGGAAGCAGTTAAACACTGTCACCCTTGTCAAATCTTTACTCACGAGATGCATGCTCATCCAGCTCCTCTTTTTCCCGTTGTCACCGTCAGTCCTTTTACTAAGTGGGGTATTGATTTTACAACTTGTAATCTGCCTTCAGCGGCGAATCATAGGTACATTATTATGGCTATAGACTACTTTACAAAGTGGGACGAGGCCATGCCCACTTATAAAAACGATAGTGACACAACAGCATTGTTCCTTTTCAATCAGGTTATCTCAAGATTCGGTATCCCAAGAGAGATTGTCACTGATCATGGCAGTCATTTCCAAAATCAACTGATGTCTGAATTGGCTCTCAAATTAGGTTTCCGGCAAGAGCATTCGTCTCCATATTATCCTCAGGCCAATGGACAGGTCGAGGTAGTCAATAAAACTCTTAAGACAATCCTCCAATGGACAATCGACAAAAATCGGTCCAATTGGCACGTTATGTTGTATTCGGCTCTTTGGGCATACCGGACCTCCGTGAAGACTACTATTGGTTTTACACCTTTTCAGTTGTTTTATGGGATGGAATCTATCTTTCCGGTTGAATGTGAAATTCCATCTCTTAAGTTAGTTGTAGAGCTCCTTCCAGAGACTTCGAGTCTCGAAGAGCGCCTCCTTCACTTGGAACATCTCGATGAGCAGCATCGAGATGCTGCCACGATGAATGAGGCTCATAAGAAAAGGGTTAAAATGCAGTATGATAAATCTGTCCGTCCTCGAGTCTTTTCTGAAGTTGACCTTGTCTTGTTCTATGACCAAGATAAAGACACCTTGGGGGTAGGCAAGTTTAAGCCTATGTGGTATGGTCCTTTCATTATTAAACGAGTTTTAGAAAAAGGGTCGTATGAGTTAATCGATTTTGAGGGAAATAGGCTGGTGAAGCCCCGAAACGGAATCTACCTAAGGAAGTACTTTGCTTAAGTAAGAGTTAGGCAATGGCTTCTTTGTATATTATGTATATTATGTATATTTGTACATATATCATCGAGAGATTTTTGATATCAACACTTTTTGGCCTGTTGTGGCAGGTGTTGATGGATGATTTGGTCTATTTTGGGTTCGTCGATGGTGCTAGTCGGCACACTCGGAATCTCGCTTCCGCAACTTGGGTACTCTATTATCCAACTGGTCAATTGATGGTATCAAGAGGCGTATGCATTGGTCCCGCTTCAAATAATATGGCTGAGTATACTGCCATTATTAATTTACTATCTGAGGCAATCTCTCACGAGATCGACTCGTTGGTAGTTTATCTGGATTCTTAATTGATAGTGTCACAATTAAACAACATTTATCAGGTAAGGGATCCATGTTTATATCGCCAGTATTTAAGGGTGAGGTTGTTGCAAAGATCATTTGTTTATATTAATTATTTTCACATTCCAAGATCTCATAATTGGTTAGTTGATTCTATCGCTAATCAAGCATTAGACTGGCACATCATCATTCATCACAATAAAATCAAGCATCAAAAAGTCAAACTGTATATATATATATATATCATCATCATCATCATCATAAAGCATCTTGAGTGTACATATGTTATCCAAAAATGTACAAAATTGGGACTCAAATTGCCATAATCATGTCCGGCATGTCTAATGCCCCGGCTCAAGATGAGCGGCCAAGTAGGTAACTATCGCATTGGCCACACGCCGAAAAGTGCAAACCCAGTCACGTGGCATGCCAACCACATGACGCTGCATATCCTCAAGAAGATTCTCTATCGCAGCCATCGGTACTTGGCAACTCAGTCTCGTCAAGTGTCGCTCGATGTTGTTTAGAGTTCGTTCTGTCTCAGCAGCCGCCTCTTCGGCTCCTCGGCCACGCCGTCCATGCCGCGGGAACCCATCTGGTCGTACCGGCCCAATATCTGGAACATGATCATCATATTAGTCATTTGAATCCCATCAAAAATATTTTTCAAAATGCATCATTATATTTGAAAAATTCAAAAAATCAAAAAATCAAAAGATTCTTACCAATCTCGCCCCATGTTGCGTTCGGTGGTAATGCTAGGTTAGGATCTTCTCGGAAATCCAGCCCATCATAGGGGTAGTCATCCACAGCGATGATCTACTGATCCCACCAGGCGAAGAAGTTAGCGTCGAAAGTAGTCCTTGGGACCTCCCCACCCCCTAGACGTTTCATCAGATCAGCCCACTGGCCCATGCGTGGATCGCGTGGGGTGCTGATGGAAACTGCTACCCTGGGGCGGAGTGTGGGAACCCTCTCGAAAAAGAAAGTACATAGGATAGTCTCATACCCAAAGTTCTTGGTCTGTCCCCTCTTGATAGAAGTGAGTTGGCTCTTCATGTTGGCCAGAAGAGGAGTACACCAGTCGAACACAGTAGTGAGACAGTCAACTGCCACGCTCATGGTTAGCCGTGATGCCTGATGCAGAGAGGACGATCTGTTCACTCGAGTTATGGTGAATAGGATTATCCTCAGAGATAAACTCACCACATGTGTGATAGAAATCTGGCTCCCACCCTTCTTGGGATGTCCCGGGCAATATATCTGTACATAGTCCTCTATGGTGAGACTGCTTCGCGTCCTACCCCGGGAATGTACTACCTCTCCCCTTCAGGAAAGGCCCGTGATGAAATAGATATCCTCCACTTCTACCCTGAATGGCATTTGATCAATCATGAAAGCTTCCTCCTCGACATCCCAATAATCAATGAGCATCTCAAGCAGACGTACATTGGCTTCCATGTTCGACAGTTTGAAGAATTTAAGCAAACCGCATCCCCGTAAGGCATCCAAATCTTGAGGATCATTGATGACTTCATTATCCACCACTGCATGCTCTCTTTCACGCTAAGTGACCGGCATTCTGAGAAAAAAATTATTTCGAACCGTTAGTTTTTGTTTAAAATTGGTTCACAGCGTATACGCGGGTTCCTGTGCCCACAGTTGCGTATAGGGCCCGCGTGTACATGGGTTTCATATTACCAACCCGCGTGTACATGGGTTTCATATTACCAACTCGCGTATATGTCGCGGTGAAACTTTGGACAAAAAATCAAGGGTGAAACATCAATTAAAAATCTTAAAACTAGTCACAATCAATTGCAAGCTAAGTATAAGAGTTACCTGGAGGTTTTTGAAGAATTTGAACGGTTGAATTTGGTATATGGGAAGTTTTCTCCTTTTGCTCCAAATATTTGCTCTCCAACTCAAATGGTAAAAATGGTGAGTCCAAAATCCCTTTTATAAGTTTTGGAAATGCAAATTTTTTTCAAAATTTTATTTTGTTTGGCCTCATGTGACTTTTAACTTAGGAGCTTGGAATGTCGAGAATGGTTTGTTTTTCAAGACATTTTGGAGTTTTTTCGTTTTTTCGACAATTTCGAGACGATTCCATGACTGCTGACCCGTCATGGCAGGTATCATTTTCTCACTAGCATATAGGTTAGCGACACCATTTTTCTGTTGCATTATGCATACTAGCCTTCATTCGCCGACACATATGCCATAGGGTCGACCCCATCGTGTTATGGTTCGTAAGCCATCTTCACTCGCCAATTTTTGAAATCATGACACGGTGGTAGAGCCATCCTTTACATGGGCATCATAGTTAGCACCTCACTGACATTTGTTGCCCATGCTACTCCAATTTGAGTAGGCTCGGGAGTCCTCTGTAGTCTCGCCATGACTTACGCGTTGAAGACTCATTCCTCTTAGCTTCTTCGCTTTGTTTTAGCCTTATACTCCAGAGGCTCCTTTGTGTTGAGTTGTACTACTGCATTGCATGTTGACCACTTGCACCTTTTGGCCTAGAGCCGGCTTCACTTGGACTCGTGTTTAAGCCAACTTTTGATGATGACGACTGCAAAATCAACCTTGCATACCTTTGACTTCTGCAACTTGACACACCTTGACCCATGGAAGGAACGTACCTTTGAGTGTCACTGACCAGTTTTCACCTCCCTGCATTGAGCATAGGAATGTTCCATTCCCAGGAACTAGATCATCTGTTTCACCGACACTCGTTCTTTCCACTATACTGTAGCATTCTTTTATTCTTTTTCAAGCTTAACAGAAAAAGACAAAAAAATTAAATATTCCAAAAAGAGCGGGAATGGGACAGTATTTCCATTTATTGTTGGCAGCTAGAGCCAGTCATGTCACCCTTGAACAAAGCACTCAAAACAAAGTCTCCTCCATTTGGGCGGGATTTAGGTTGACTTAGGCACGCCTTAACCTTGTTATTGAGTCAGTTCTCCCCCGATTGGTTATCTCTTCCAATCATATGGAGGGTTCGCTCGTGCCTCCTGCATGAAAAACTTATACAGAGTCATCATATGCTACCATATAGTCACATTCAGTCGTGCTTTTGTTCAAGGGAAGTTAGCCTGAGTCGGCCTATCTGCGGTGTCTCTTGACTCATTTTTTCAATCGGCCATCCCTGGTTGTCAGTGTCATGTCTATTATCACATCAGTTATATTGGTCCTTTACTCGTGCCGGTTTGAGAAGGTCTCCATTGACTTCTTTCTGGCGGGTCTTATCCTTATTGATGATGACATATTGCTTTGAGGACAGGCCTAGAGCTGCACCCTGGCCCTATTTTCATTAGTGATAGGTCACCTTGTGCTCAACATCGATCAGTATCATGGGTCTTTGACTGAGTGGTTTCCCTTGTGTTCAACATCAGCTTACATTATCACACATTGGGATTCATGCAGTACCTTGGTTTCCATTTGACCCTTTTGGTGGATACCTCGCCTCTGTGTTAGCTTTCATTATTGGTTGGTTCAGAGGGTTTCTGTCATGCGCTAGCCACATCTTGTGTATGCCGAAAACGTACTTCAGTTGGGTTACTACATCTCTTTCATCTGATTCCTTCCACATTATTGGCCTACGGATTACACTCGCGCTATATTGATGAAGGATGCCTTAATGCCTTCCTTCTAGCGGATCTTTCCCTATCGACTTCGACTCATTGCTTTGGGGCAAAGATCTAGAGTCCATTTGGCAGTACCTTGGGGTTTGTAGTCATTAGTGGCAGATCCTTCGCTATCGATAGTGGGAAACCATCATTGTCTCCTCATTGATAGATTCTTACAGGTGTTCAAATCAAGCTCATCTATTCGCACTTGTTGGATTATACTGGGTACCTTGATGCTCATTATCATTATCGGTGAGTAGTCTCGCGCTTGTTAACGGTATACGTCAATGACCGGTAATCAAACGATTTCTCACATGGTCGACTTCAGATCATTTATTCCCATGGTGTAGAAATGTACCACGGTGATCGGTGAAGACCTCGGGTTGTATCAGCATTCATTGGTTCACTTGACAGTTGCTCCTGTTGCTGCTAGTTGATACCACTCCACCTTATATGTTGCAGTCAGTCATAGCGACATTCTATATGCTGGCACCTAAGTTTGTAGTGTAGTACCATCCTTTTCCATCATGTTCAGTTGGTACCTTTTGGGATCAGCCTTTGATATCAGTGATCCGTTGCATTTTTCAACATCATTGACAATCTTATATGTGATATTCAGACATGTACTTGTTCGATCATGATCAGATGATCCATTATGTATTTTCTAGTCATTTATACTTGTATACTTAGTGGATTCGCTTGTACTTGATATGCAGACATGCTTTGATTTCTCTGAGCATGGGTATGTCTGCCTCAGACAATGTTTCTTTTTGATCTCCTTTTGTGGCTTGGCAGGTGAATTCTAGTGAAGTCCTCCTCGGTTTTTGACAGATTTCCTTTCCATGTACTTGCTTAATACATTTCGGCCATCATGTACCCCTTCTGACCTCACGTATTAGGGGGCATCCGTTATAGCTCTAGCTCTCACTATTATGGTTTGTGATGCTGCACTCATGGCCTAGGTCAACCACTCCTTCCAAACCTGGTCCAAAATTTAAAAAATAGTGTTTTATCCCTTATACGCGACATTGCCCTAAGTTAAACGTGTGTATATGCGGGTAGGCATATACCCAACACGCGTATATGTATTGAAACACTTAAAAAAATATAAAACTTCTTAATTCCGGGCAAAGATCACGGGTTTTACCTGCTGGTCACCTGTTAGTGCCCGTGGCCCAATTGTTCCCAACCAACTCCCAACTAAAAAACTACTTTGGGAGAGGTATAAAAAGACCTCAAATGGAAGGTCTAAGGGAGGAGAGAGGAGAGAGAAAGGTTATTATACTGAGATTTTCCCCCTGACCAGGTCTGAATACCCTTGTGCCTTCTGCACTTCCCCCATTTGTACAAGAAACCCTTGTTTCCTTGTGTGTTGATGTTCATCCACTACTTATGACATCATGGAGTGAGTCATGGAAGGAGTTTGCTAAAGGCTTGAGGCTGGACGGATCCGAAAGGAAGCTTTGCTTGGAGCCTACGAAAGGTTACTCAGGTGAAATTATTCCTTTTATGCATTTTATTTGTCTATAATAAAGAAAACACGTCTTGGTTCCTGATATAAGTCTTCTTTATGTTTATGATATTCATGTTGGAATTCATATGTGAATGGTTGTTTAAAGTTCATAACTAACTACCTTCCTTTATAACATGAAGATGATTTCTTTATAAGTCTTTGTCCATATACTGCTTTGTTCTTTGGAATTGGTTGTTTTGCAGGACAAAGGAGCGAAAGGGACTTGAAGAAGGGTTTGGACCCTAAAGGACCTTCTTAAATGTAGGACCTAAGGTATGCCCCTCTTACTATAGAATTTGCTTATAATAGCATAATGGCTATGTGAATGTATGTTTCTCTTTATAGACAACTTTTAATCTGTTAGGGTTTCAACCCAAAAGCCCTAGGGGAGCATTTCCCTCAACAACCATCCTTAGAGCCTTGATTTTCCTACCAGCCCCTTGTAGCCTCTCCTTGTTCAAATGTAGCCATATTTTGTCTCCCACCTTGAATGATTTCTCTATTCTATGTTGATCATGCTTGACCTTATATTTCTCTTGTGACTTCTACAGTCTCTTGTACCTATATATGGATCTGCCTGATATTCTCTATAAATTTTTTGGTCCTCAGGTCGTCTCTTGTAAGATTTTTCCTCACTTCTCCTTATTTCCCATATGAAATGTACAAAGCTGAAGACATAAAATATCCACAACAATTTTCAAGTGTAGAATTTCCGATAGAAGTGTGGATTGACATGTTGTAAGAATGTTGTATATATACTAGATTTTCATCCTAGCTCTTTGGATGATTTTGGTTGTATCCCCTTAGAAGTTGCACCAATTTCCTATTGACTACTTATGTCTGCCCATCTGTTTGTAGATGGAGTGTTGTCGATATCTTCAAATCTATATCCATCTTCTCCCACAATGCAGTCCAAAATGCATTGAGAAATATTTTCCCTATCCAAAACAATTCTCCTTGGTATCTTAAAGTGAATCCATACCTATCCAAAGAATAAGTTTACTGTTTCTTTCCCACTGATGGTATTTTTATAGGGTATCAAAGCACACCTCGCTAAACTTGTCAACTACCACGAATAGGTAGTCATCCCCCTTCCGGTTGTTAATAAAACACCCACAAAGTTCATGGAAATTAGATCCCAAGATCAAGTGGGTACAAGTAAGGGATGATATAACCCTATTTCCTATTGATAGGATTGTTGTAGAACAAATAATGAATCATGTTATGAACCTATCCACATGCTCTTAAATATTGGGTCATTACACATACCTTTGCAATTTGACCATGATCTTATCTACACCAAACTACCCTGCAACCTTGGAGGTGTGAGCCTCTCTAATCAGCTGCAATCGCTCACCTTTAGGAACACATAGCTTATCCAACTTATAGAGTAACCCATATTGGAGATGGTATTCAATGATGTTGTTGCCATCATGCACATGATTCTGACTCTATAAGTGTTATACGGAATTGATACCTACGAATAAGTATTTCTTCCCTAAGTGGGTAGTTACACTTAGAAAAACTGAAGTAAATATGTTTAACCTTTTCCTACAATAAATAGATAAGATAAAAGAACCTACTTGTGATCCTTTTCTTCCTTTGATCTCCTTTTAGTTGCTCCCGTCGCTTCCGCTCAAACTGAATTCGCTCAATTGGTACCTGCCAACATAAACAGAAGACAACAACAATCAAAGCATATGATCTATTTATTGTAAATAAATGGAATCGACAACATTTGAACATACATTCATCATAGATATAGACAAAAGTATTGGAAAAGGAACAAACAACTTTATTGATTGATAGAAGGAGAAGTTACACCCAATGTGGTTCGATCTCGTGTCACTCATCCAACTTAGTCCAAGCCCTCATCACACCAATAACAACATCAATCCAGCAGCATAACATTACTTTGACAATTATTTCAAGTCTTTAAACCAATAGTATTTCTCTATAATATCCCAACTCTTTGGATTTATGATGGGAGGCCAATTTATAGATGAATGTAAGTGGTTTTTTCATTAATATGGAATTGAATGGTTTTCCATAATTAGATGATTAGTTTCCATCTTCAAAGGGATGAGAGGATAGAGGATTAGATGATCCAAGGCTATCCTAAGTCGAGCTCATCTTGATAGGATAGGAGTTGGGTTCCTTCTAGAAGGCTCTAGAAAGGAGTAATATATTCAGGATCCAATGAAAATTTTGAGGATTCTTGCCCAACGCAGGCCTGAGTGGGCTTAGGTGCTACGAAACGCAACCTTGAATGGGGCTACCTACTCTACAGAGCACTTACCCCTGACCAGGGGTGCACTGGTGACCCTAGCAAGAACTTCAGTAGGGTTTGAAGTTAGGAAACTCTCATGGATGAAAGCACTCAATGAGGTGGCATGTCTAGGGCATGTAGAAACTGAATTAGAGTTTGATAGACCCTGTTTACACTGATTTGATCGTTGGGAGTGATGTGCCGAAATAGACCTATAACAACTGCCCCCTAAAGCATGAAGTCAAAAATGATAATGTTGAGTGATATGATTTATGATGTGATGAGGAGGATCTGAAGTAGATGGTGACTTGCATCAATTACAATACATAATATCATGATATATTTTAATTTTTCATAAATTTTTGAGGGAAGGCATACCCATGCTCAACATATAAACTTTTCATTACATGTACATAAATCACATAGTCGTCTACAGATATAGATCCATGATAATATGACTCTCTGTGTAAAGCCATCATACAAATGATTTAGTACTCTCCTAAAATAGCAGCCTAGATGGATGAAACTAGATCTGGGGTCCCTATCTCATCCAATCATTTGCTCAAGTACAAGTCTAACCATGTGAAAATGTGATCTGAATTCAAACATGGGAAGACACCATCTGATTACCAGCCAATGATTTAAGTTGTTAACAGATGCGAGATAAATCACCAATAATAATAATGATTCTCAAGGTACTACAATACATTATGCATGGTGTGAATATATGTTTTGATGTCGAACATCATACAAATTCTTTCGGTCGAAGCCCTGTGATTTCAACCTATCGCCAGAAGCGAGAAACTTTCCATTGATTTATGCAAACGTCAAGGTACTTGAAGGGTGTTTCTAAGTCAACTTCCTAGATAATGTGATGATGTCGACAAGAAGCGACTCGTCGCAGGAGGTCGTTGATGTATCCCCCATCAACGACATGAAATGAGTGTAATGATTTTGAAGACAGAATGTGACTGATGACACAATGTTCAAGAATGGTAGTCATGAAAATTAAGGTTTATGAGTATTGCAAAGGATGAAGTTTACTGAGTGACTTTTCTTGAACAAGTCGGTGACACTGAATGAATTGGCAGCATTGACCCAAAACCAAAGCGATGGATGATGTGATAGACCATAGGTATGATAACCATCAAGCATATAACCCAACCCAAATAGTCACAGAGATGAAGTGAAAGGGGTATGTTCAAGAGCGACTTGCTACCATAAAGTGATTTATTCCTTTTTCCATTTTCCCCAGTCATCGCTGACCAATACCTCTTTATTTTTTAACAATATTGAGGAGGATAACATATGCTTGATGTGTAATTCTACCCTTTTGGTGAATCCATCACTATGTGATGTTTTAATGAGTCTAGGGAAGGTGAAACTCGGTCTTGTCAAGATGGACAAGTTCGTCACTATTTGATGCTTTCACAAGTTTAACGATAATGAGAAAGTCCTTTTCATGTTTAGAGAGTTTGAAAAGGGACAAAAAGAAAACTCCACAAGTTCTTTTTCGTAAATTTGTCTCTCTCAATTCCAAAAAAGCGTAAAATAATACAAGAGAGAACCTATTGACCATGTTTGATCAATGTATTCATTTTTTGTAAGTAATGTATCTAAGTCTGGAAAAGGATTAAACTTATACTGAGTAGATGTCGTTTCCAATCCATTTACAAGATGAAATGGAAAAGCGCTTGAAAATATTTGCATATTTTGACAGTCTGAAAAAAGCTGAAAGAGGACTCTAGGGTGTTCCTTTTTTTATGTTTAACAGAGCTCGAAAAAGAGATAAAAGTATGCTTTTTGGTCAAAAGTACATTTTATGATTATGCACGTCAAATTCACTATGTCAGTTGTACACCTACTCAAAGAACCACCAAACGAATTAAACATACCTATTTCATTGGTAAAAATAGGTAAAAACTATAGTTTATTCATTTAATGAACATGAAATAACCATAAAACAAGAATTTACCAAGTCATTTTACCATTCAGTTTTGTGCTTTGACCTAGTTTTTTACCTCAAACTTCAGCAACTGATTGTGGGAGATTCTATGGATCATTCTTCATGCCATCAGGACCAGGTAGGAGATCTACCTCTTCTCTTTCATTTAAGGTCATTGTTTTTCAATTTCAGGCAAAAAATTTAGGGTTTTGGGGTCCCTAGGGTAAATATATCACGCCCTAAGATCAACGCACCCTTATGCATCGAAAGTTGCGTTGCATAGTAGTCTAATAGAAGGGAAACTGCTCTGCATCGCACTGTCTAAAGATCAAGGGTGCATTGGGTGCACTTTAGAAATTTGATTCATCATTTCTACCCAAAATATCTTCAGTTTTTTTTCATAAAATGGATCCTAACTAAGCCTATGGTGTGATTTCAGAATTTGACCAGATGAGAATGGCTATCACATGGCATGCAAAAGAACATGAAGAATAGGATATGGTTGCCCTAAATGATCCTGGTACTAGTGAGGCCCTCAGAGATTGTGGGTTACTCAAATATTTCAGGTTATCTGGGATGATGCAACAGTTAGAACTATTGTAGTTCTTGGTTCATTCATTGGATCCAGTGGAACATGTTTTTCACATAGGGGACAAAGTGCTCCCTATATTGATCGATGATATTTACTTTCTCACATGATTATCGAGACGTGGTGCCCCCATTTCTCTTTCAAGTTCTGTCTGTGGGGGTGAATCAGTGAGGGACTACATTCGACAATTCTGTCGGCTAGGTACACAACCTAGTAAAGATGGAAAGATAAACATCAAGGATGTTCATGATATGCCCTTGCGAACAATCCTCTTTACTATCGCAAAGTTGGCAGGTAGCATGACACTTCATGTTGTGAATAGATCATACATGCAGTATGCGCTCGAGTGTCTTGAGCCAATTATGTTCAACTAGTGTGAGACAGTATTCTCTTTGATGAAAGAGCAGCTAACTAAAGTAAAAGGTGGTAAGACAAAAAAATTTCAGCTATGGATCAATCTTGATCACTTTTACTTTGGAGAGAATTCCATTGATGCAACCTCAGCATGTGACACTGATTTTAGCTTGTCCTAGAGATCGATAGATGCAGAGGTGGGTAAATTTGATGGCTAGACATGTTGGTCAGTCATCAATCTCATTTTCTACCTCAATCTTCAGTTGGCTCTATCAACAACAAATTATCATAGAGGAGCTCCATATGCAGGGATGGATTTCGGTAGAGATCCAAATTTGACATTACCAATGGGTGCTCAATGGGGTGCTATAGGTAAATTGTTTTGGCCATGTATTTTTTTATTTTTTGAGTTTTTACATGTTTTTGTGTTTTTTGATTTTTCCAAGACTAAAATAAAAATGTTATGATGTATACAGATGTTGGCACTATTTGACCAATGGGTCATCAACAGGAAGCGGGTGAACCAGCAGGGAGAAATGTCAGAAGAGCAGTTCTCTAGGATTTAGATCTGATAGAGACACTAGCGGAGTCACATCATCATATAGAGGGGTTAACCCTCGGTATACCGGATGTTCGAATCGAGGAGTTACCGATGAGACTACAGTGCCATACTATTGGTGTACCTAGCCGTTGGATGAGGCTATTGTGTATGATAGCTTATACAGTGACCTGTTATCATGAGCATCATTAGATCTACTTAGGATGATTTACTGTGTGCATTTTGAGGTTTTGAGGTCAGATGACCAACATGTCTTGGACACAATTTTTTTTTTAAACTTGAACATCTATCTATTTTACTTTCAATTTTTTTATATGGTTATGTATAATCCTATTCAACTGTTGATGTGAATTGAAAATTTACTCTTTACATATGTCGTAAATGTGTGTTTAACACGTAATTCGCTAAAGAATCAGTCAATGTGTTAAAGTTTCTGGAAATGTGTTGATATTGAATGTAATCAAAATGTCTTTTCAAGAGAGGAACTCTAAGGAATATACGATGAATAGTTGGATTTCGAACGATATAAACATTCGTAAGTTGTAGTATGATAAGTTGTGAGTCTAGCCTAATGTGAATGCCAAGTGATATGGCATTAGAGAGGAGTTTGACCAATGCTCTATACTCAACGATATTGTTCGTAGAACGACTAATACAAATCCCTTGAAAACTCACTAACTTGCCACTTGGAGTGAATATGGCCCATGCTGCAGAGGATAGGTTCTGCGTACTACAACTAGCACCATCGGCATAACCAACAAATGGTTCCAAAGATTTCAACATCTGCAACAAATGCAAAGTGGATTACTAACCACATAAATGTTGAAAATTGGCAACAAGAAATTGCTAAAAATAGAAGTGCTAAAAATAGCACTACTAAAATTAGTAGTTTGGGCATCAGTGTTGGATTGGGCAATAGTGAATGAAAAATGGAAGTGCTAAAAACAGAAGTTCTATTTTTAGCAGTGCAGTGTGGATTCCTATTTTAGTCAATCCATGGACTAGAAATAGGAAGTAAAATTCGAATTTGGTCTTACCAGCAGTTTGAATATTAATTAATTAATTCAGTTCGAGTTAATTAGTTATGGAAAATCAAACTTGAAGTCTTTGTGAGAACATGCAATAATTTCTCCACTGATTGGGGAATGTGTCCTTGATTTGCTCCATTGATTGAGGAATTAAGGATGAGTTCTATATTGAGAGGATCAGT